>JANHGN010006032.1:0-35486 GCA_024605025.1 Megaceryle maxima
GAGCACTGCAGCACTGGGAACAGTCAGGCACCCAGGGCTGGGAGGGAAGGAGAGCTGAAGACAGCTGCGCTACGTGGGAAGAAGGAAGGAAGAGGGAAAGCTCTGCACCCTTTTGATTTGTGTTCAGCTATCAAAACAAACCCTAGTTTGATTCAATGGCAAGGTGATGCTATCTCAGGCACACTGAAAGACTCTGTAGGAATAACTTATTCTGCTCAGGAGTAAGTCCCCACCAACAAAGCACTGCAGTGACCCCAGGTAACTGCTACCCCGAGCTGTAAATGCGTGCTCAGAAACTGTCTGTGGGCTCTAACTGGCAAGATCAGGGGGAGACACAAGGACTCCCTTTAGCACTGAGTCTAAAGGATGGTGCAAGGACACCACTGTTGGGTAAGGATTCATCCCACACTTGTTTCCAAGAGCCATCCTTATATCTCCACTGTGACAATGAAAGGATCCTCAGGGAAGGGGAGAGAATGGGTACACATATGACATCTGTATTTTGTTTCATTCTTTATTAGGTTGGTTGGAAAATTTTAGACCGATTCCTTTGACTCCCTCCTGAAGGAATATTGGCACAGGATCCACGATGAAAACAATGTGATGAAATAAGCTCATTTCTCTGAAGCTTTTGCCAGTTCTTTCTTCAGATCAAAGATACGAGTTCTGATTCAGAAATGAGCCCAACAGCCAACAGTTAGGACACTCAGTGGGTGTTTTTCAGTAGAAACTGAAATTCAAGTCCCTGGTCTAAGTCCGACAGAATGGAGACTCGACCTTGTGATGCCCAAGCACCCAAACCGATGGGTGCTGGCTACTCTCGAGCAATTAATTCTTACATGAACAGCTTTGCAATTCCAAATGCCTTCTTTCACAGCTCGGTAGTTTTTAGCCCTATTAAAGGTCCTTATCTCATCTTTGCAACAGAAGAATGTCCCTATAGGTTTTGTTTTTTTTTTTTTAATTCCACAAAAAGATCTATTTAAAAAACAATATAAGAAAGGGAATTACTTGAACAAAACCTGAAGGTTTGCTGGAGGGCACTCTCCCAGGGGACATTAAACTGACTCAGAGCTGCTCTCTTTAGATTCCCGGCACCATTCTGTAGAAGAGTTGAGCAAGAAAGCCAAGCCGTTTCTGCAACAGTCTTGCATGACTCCAAGCCTCTCAGTGTTCAGAGCATCCAGCTTGTTGTCCACTTCCTCAGAACCTTAACAGAACAGCTTTCTGCTTGGGAGGTTTTTGTTACTGTTCCATCTTTATCAGAACAAGTGGGCTGAGTAAGTGCCAGCCTCCTTTCTAGCACACACCACCTCTCCTGCTAATTCTAACTGCAGAAACACTTCTTAAATGTCATGGATCTGCTTTGCCCAAAGGCCCTCTTACCCAACCAAGCCACCCTAAGCAAAATAAGCGTGGTGCTTGGAAGTACTCCAGGCGAGTCAGCAGGGCAAGGAAAGCTGCAGCGGTGCAGACAGTGTGCACTAGGTTCTAACTGGGTTTCCAAGCAAGCTGGCCAGCTGCCAACTTAAAAATTACTTTGTTCCTCTTCTATCCCCTTTTCCTTTCCTTCCCTCTCCTCTTCAGTACAAGGAAATACTTTAATCTATCTTGCACCGAGAGAAGAAATAAATTGTCTCCTCCTGACTACACTCTTTTTAGAGCCTGAAATAATCTCACTTCCCTATGATTTGGTAAGTCACCATTTGATCCCTCACCCCTTAGGAAAAAGAAAGGTATTCGTTTTGACTGGACAGATAAGCAAGAGCTACTATCAATTGCAAGAGCTGCAATTTCTTTTATTAACCTTGAAACAGCTCTCCCTAGTCTTTTTCTAGGCCATTTAGGGGATGATGTGAAAGTGACAGTGAACCCTCTCCACCAGTATTTTCCAACAGTGGCAACTGGTGGCATGCTGGCGACATTTGTTAGAGTGTTGCAAGGCAAGTGGAGAGTTTTGCCCTAATGAAACCCCATGTTTTGTGGAGAGGCATGTGAAAAAAGGAGTCAAATTAATCAACTACATGTTTTATCTGGGTGAAAAAAAGCCATATACAACTTCTATGAAAACTGAAAGAGAAGTGGAACCAAATAGAGAAACTGTAGAGATGCCATTAACCATGGTCTAGTACAAGCAGCCTTCAGGTGGATCTGTGGGGTTTTCCCTATTACAATTTCATTTTTGGGTTCTCAGTCACATGGCTCCTTAAAGCAATGAATGGTCCAGGAAGATCTCTGAGCTGAGACCTCTGGCCTGGCTCTGCCCAGCTCTTCCCAGCACTTAGGAATGGCTGCAGACCTGAGCACTCATGTCTTTCTCTAGCTCAGCCCCAGCAGCTCTGCCCCATCACTGGGACCTGCACAGCATGACACCATCGTGCTAACTCCTAACCTGTGATTCTGTAATCAGACTCCAGCAGCCAGAAGAGCAAAGTTAGTCACTCAGAAATATTAGGAAGCACCAGTCCCAAGCCCTCTGCACTCCCACATTCAAACATGGGAGTCTCATTCAAACAAGTGGCTTCTTCATCCAAAGTTGATGTACATGTCGGGTAGGGACACTACTGGTAGCAACCTTACCTAGGCTTAAACCTGGCTTACACAGTCTTCATCTGCTGGTGTTGTTACAGCAGCTGAAACTTAGGCTGGCTCTTGTAGAGGTAGCAGTTTGCAGGATGTAGCTCTCACCTTTTCGGCTCTGTTTGCCCTTCCTTCCACCACACTGTGCCCCAAAGATTAATACAGACGCTGCAAATACTTCCCTCCCTGGGGACTGGGATCACACTCTTGACCTCTCTAAGGCTCCCAAGCCCAATTCAGCCTCCAACAGGCTCCCTCATTCCTCACTCCCAGCTTGTGCCTCTCAGAGCTTCTCCACAAGCTGATCTCTCCGCTGTGAAGGGTTAAGGCTAACCCTTCAGCAGAACCACCCCACAGTGCCAGAGCTGAAAAGCACTGATAGGTAACAGAGAAGCCAGCTGATGTCGAATCCTTGCCATCAAAAACCCACCCTTTGTTCCAACTGACAGATTGCCTCGCATCCACCCTTAACCTAGGTGACAACAGTCACTTCACCCACCAGCCCAGGCTCTGGTACATGGCACTTATGAGCAGAAATCCCAGTTCTCAGCCTGCTCCATCCTCCCCTCCAGCTCTCCATGTCACCCCACACTCTACAGAGAGCAATTCCCCGATAATCAGAATCAAGCGTTGACATTCTGAACCTTTTCATTACTTGTGGTGTATTGCTGGTTTGTAAAATACAGATTAAGCACAGAGTCATGCTGTGCCCTACATCAGGCTAGTGTTGTTACATGTTTATTAAGAAAGTGATTTAAAAGGGAGATCGTGCAGTGAATTACCGATCCCGCACAACCTCCTAAAAACCGGGTGATGAAACAACATAATCATCATACATCAGCTTCCCATTACCTGATTTAGGGTAATTTGTATTCTCTGCTTCTGTGCAAACAGAACGTCACTTACTGCACTGTCAAACTTTATTTTAAGAGTTAAAAGGTGGGTTTATTATTCATAATCCTAACAATCGGGAGTAACTAAAGCATTCCATATGCCAGAAATCAAAACCTGTTACCATGGAATTGGTTACAGGAGATTTAAAGCAAATTAAACCTCTGACAACATTAGTTTTAGACTGGGAAAGCATAAGAAAGAAGAGTTGCACAAAGACTAATTCTATGCACCTGCTCCTGCAGGCTGTTTTTGTGTTTCAAATGCACATTGAAAGATAGAAAAGTTAATTATTTCTCTGGGCTAGGACAGCACGTGTGCGAGACGGCAAGCGCGTGAGATGGCAAGGGCGTGCTGGGGTGTGCACCAGCGAGAGTCAGATGGCTCTGGTTTTGTCCTCTTTCCTCGTTTTTGGTAGGACACCTGCCAACACCCATAGGCAACTGCCACCCAGGGCTCTTGCAGCTCTCCGTTTCCAGACCTCTGGTCAGGAAGTGTTTTGAAGGCCAGTAAACCACTCAGCCCTGGTCTGCTCTTCATAAATAATTCCTCTCGGCCATTGAGGAAGACTAGAGCTGGCTTTCAGCTTCATTATGGTTACTTGAGAGCACTCTCTGGTCCGGCATCTTCACAGGCAGCCTATTCCTCTGTGGGAAATCCTAGTGGGCTATGGGGAGTGGTGAAAGAGAGCCGTCAGCAGTGACTGCTCGCCTAGCTGGAAGCCACACTCCTGTGCACTTTTCATGCAATCAATCATGAAGGAAAGGTCAACAGACAGCTTTCAAATAACCGATCCATTTAACTACTGACATTGATCTGGGCCAGAGAAGTGGAGCTGGTGGGGGGAGGGAGGAAGGGAGGGTTCAGTGGTCAATCAGTGGAAATCTAAACCCCTTTCAGCCTAATGGGAGACTAAACACAGTCCTAAGCTTTCTGCTTTAAATCTCACAGTAATTTGCCGAAGGCAATACAAGACCTTTACACAGATGTCTTAAAAAGTAAAGGAAAAAAAACCAAAAAAACCCCAGATTATTTTCCCCACATAAAATATATTACCTAAACCAAAAGAGAGCCATCTTTCACTGCATAATGCAGTGCTGCACCAGTAAGCACGATGGGTGGGATAAAGTAAGAACAGAGAAAGTCCCTGGTGTGATTCCAGGGCTGACAAAACTCCAGCTGTTTTGCTCTGGCTGTAGTTTGGAAGGCATTCTTCCTCTCATCCTAAGTACATCCTCCAGTGCAACCCAAAGCATCCTGGCACCAACCATTCTGGAGAGCAACTATTTACCTACCAACTCAAAGGAAACAAAAAAAAACCCCAAACCTACAATTACCAGCTTAGGGCTTTCCAACCTTGAACCCACTTCTGAAGTGCCACCAACTTCCAAGAAACGTCACAGGAAAAAAAGCAGAACAATACGTCACCCTTTAGTCATTGACTACCCAAGCTCAGTTCCAGATAACTCAGGTCCACAATCTCAACATGTAGAGTCCTACAGCCACCAACTGATATTCTGTGCGGCGTGGATTTTACTCTCATTGCATATACACCACTGAGCAAAACACTGAGTGTGTACGCAGGAGAAAAAGAAAAGAGAAAGCAGGTTTTCTGTTCTCACTTCAGGTCGCCATCCCAGAAGGATGGCTAGTCCTGGACCACAGGCTGTGCTCCCAGAACTGTTTCCACACTACTTAGGATGAACTGTATCATCTGCATGAAGGATACGTACATTTCACCGGCACCTACAGCCAACTGGAAGGGGCTTTTGGTGACAATACACTGGAATTCTATCTAAACCAGGGCTTCAATAACTGAAAGTCTCTTGCCAGATGAAGCACTTCATCTCACTGTACTTCAAAACCCCATCAATAAAGTGGAAAGCCTTTCACTTCCTTACCTTGCAGGCTTGTAGTAGGATAAGTATATGTATTATGATATGCTCAGTGATAATGATAATGAAGCATAAAAGACAGACAGCCTGACCAAGAGATAACTGAAATCAATGGAAGGATTCCCTCTGTATTAATTGGGCTTTGGCTGTAGTCCCCATTTAAAGGGAACAAGGCACACATGGATTTATCAGTCCCTAAGCTGGAGGTATAGAACAATTCTCTGAATCCCACAGGAGTATTTCTCAATCAAGTGTGGTAAGAAAAGAATCTCTGCATGAGACACTATCACAAAAAAAAAGAAGACATGAAATCCTGTGCATGTTTATGTATGTGTGTCAGGGGAAACGATATTAAATTCAAGGGGAAAAAATAGAATTAGATATCAAAACCAGGATTAAACCATAAAAATCTATCCACTATGGAGAATCCAGTTTGTAAGATAATCTTTTCTATAAAAGGCAGAATATTAAAGTAAATAACTCAGAAAAGCCCAGGAGAATCTGAGCTTTCAGTAACCAGCCAGATGGAGAATGCAATATAGGCAAGAGCACTGCGTGCCACACTTCATATAGCTAAGGAACAAAAAAAAAAAAAAGAGAAAGAAAGAAAGAAAAAAGGCAAGTAGCTATTTCTGGGGAGTGTTACTGCTCTTCGCAGTTTTCTCAGTTCGTTCTTTGTTCTGCTCCTCCCCCTGTGCATCAGCATCACTATTAGTAAAGCCAGCCACTGGCACTGGAAGTAGGATTTTGTTGTGGTGCTAATCACAAGTTTCCTGCCTTCTGCTCTAACACGAAGAGACCTCAGGTCTTCGCTCCGACTCCCTGGCGTGCTGTGATCCTTAAGTACATTTCTTGGACCAGAGCAAGGAAGCCAGCTGAAAGGTACGCACCAATCTGAACCCGCTTTTCAGTCTTCATTCTGTCCAAAAAGTGAGGGCTGCTATTTTGTCCTTTTTCAAGGGAGTCTACACAGACAGGCTAGAAATGTTGACAGATTCTTTACGGGAAAAGCTGGTGCTCATGATCGTCTGCAACTGGTAACACCAGGATCCTGCTCCATCTCCACATTACCTTTCCTGCCTCCATCCAACTAGCACGCTAGGATTTACCAATGGAGATCACCCGCCTTTCTGAAAATCCAACACAATACACACTCCAAAAATGAACTCTGTGTATTTAACGTATAAAAATTGTCCCCTAGCTTTACTGTGCCTTATAGAGAAGAGCACAAGCACCCAGGTTTTGGGTCTTTCTAAGTACACGAGCAGTAAGCAAGGGATTACAGCTACTGTGAGATTTCAGAAATGTATGTATTCCATTTTATTTAAATTCTGTTTGTTTTATTTACTTATAATTAAAATAAACCTTTTTGTGGTAAACTGAGATTTTTAGGCTTAATTAAACCTACAGGCTGCAGGAATACAGAATAAAACTGTTCTTAATTGCAAAGCACAGAGAAGATGATGCAAGAGGAATCACAGCTCCACAGTACAACCTATCTAAAACCCAAAGCAGACCAAACTAAGCAGGAAAATGGTACCTGAGAAAAAACAAATAAACAAATGTTGATCTATTCATTAGAAATGACCTTTGTTTTGTAAACACCCATGGGGATCTAGACTTGTTAACTAAATGTCTTAGAAGATCCCAGTCCTAGCTCTCTCCAGCCAGCCTGCACCCACCCTTCTCCAAAAAGTCCCACTAGATCAGTGGTCTGATTCTGGATCTCCTTCCACCTCGTGTTAATCGTTTACATGTGTAGAGTTAGTGCGAGCTGATCTTGAACATTACAGTGCAAGCACCAGCAGAAACTCCCACCTGATCTATTACGTGATTAAGACAAGAATCAGTCTGCTCTGGCAGGACTTTTTATCATCAGCTTTTATCTAAACAATGATAATATCTGGTGCATTATCCCACAGGGGCAGAATTCTGCTTTATCCAACAGTTCGAGGTTGCTTCTTTTTGCCTGACATGTTACAGTCAAGGAAGGATATGGACAGGGAGACTGACAGAGGAATAAAAAAGGTAACAGAAGTGTAAAGATTTTCAGCACAATTAAATAGGCATGTGCTTTACTGAAATATAACCATGTTTCTTTTAAAGCATAGTTCAAAAAAATGTACAATTGTTTAATGTGAAAAACAGAAATCAAGCTTTAGTGATCCCCAGCTCTTCAGCTGGATAAACAACAACTTGCCCTTATTTTGATTAAGGAGAGCTATTACATGTTTTTCCTGAAGCTATTATTCTGCTTGGAGCATACTGTAATTTACAAGTCTCTCCAAAATTGTCCCTTTAATGAAATGAATAGGAAATTAATGCTGTCAGGCAGAAAGCTTTTAGATAACAGTTTCTAACACTTCCCTCTTTGAGGAATTGGCAAGCAATTTTCATTTACCAGCTATCTAAAGGTGAAAACAACCTGTAGTTTCACTGATAGCACCTCGATCCTCTTGTCAGCAGTTGTCAGACATTTTTGGTTTGGGGATAGCAAATGGCAATCATGGCAGTTTTCTGCCCAGCAACACTGACACGAGGTACGCATCTGGACCCAAAGCGACAACAGTTGCAGAAAGCAGCGTTCCACTTAAGGCACAAATGGGTCTAAGATGCGTTCCTATTAAGAGAAGTTGGGTTTAAAACTCCCAGTAGCTCCTCTGCATTGATAGAGATGTTAGATAAGATCACAGTGGGACCAAAATACACATTTGTCACAGAACAGTGAAAGGGACTACCCAGACTGAGACCCAGAGCAGCAGGCATGTTGCACAGAAACAAGATAAGAGAAATAATGCCTTTGCATTGGTCCAAAGCAATGCCATGGGGAAAAAAGGGCAAGACTAATTTAAAGATTGAGACAAGAACTGATAAAATAATCCTCTACCAGCATTAAGAGCAATTTAACACGTGCTAGTTTCACCCTGGTGTCTTATTCAGAAAAGGCAGAAGTACTCGGTTTGCTGAAGGACTCGCGTACTCCTCCTCACGCTCACGTGACTGTGGATAGATCCTGGGCTAGTGAGGGGGGTCTCACGCCCAGAGCAAAACACCAACATTTTTTTATTGAGATGACAAAACTTCATCTCTGAACGACAGCTGCAGCAGCATGAGCAAGAGAGTGAGGCAACCATCAAGAATGAGATGAGGCTCTAGAGCAGAAGTGCGCAAGTGGTTCAGGAATGCAACATTTGCTGCTGTTGAATCACCAGCACGCACCGCGGAGCCACGTCACCGCATCTGCTGCCTTCTCTTACCACAGGAGCACGGGATACCTGCTAGCAAGCACACTCTGGACCCTCTCCTTCCTCCCACTGATGTCTTATTAGAAGAGCCTTTACAAGTGGCTATTTAGATGTTATGATGAAGGTTGGACTTGATGATCCTAGAGGTCCTTTCCAACCCTAATGATTCTATAAGTGAAATTACCATGAGCGAGGTCAGTGCTGTCCCTTTTTGTGTGAGGAAAGGTGGTGCAAAAGGAAGGGCACTGCTGGCCGGGTGAACCTGATGCTGATGTTAGCTGATGTAACACAGGCAATGGTGCTCGGGCACAGCTGGTAATGCTGAGCCTGGAGTCCTTCAGACGGAGATGAAAAGCCACGTCTCTTCCATTAGGAAAAGTTAGGTAGGGAAGGACACAGGGAGTGCTGGCTGTGCCTTTCTCTTTTTAATTCTTCTCTCAGGAGCCCTGCTTTGAAGCGCTCTTGAATTACATGCCTGACACTTGCTTTGAACATGCTCTCAAAGTGATGAATGTCTCCTTAACCGACTTTTTATTTTGAAATACATTATTATATGGCCTTCTAGAGAGATGGAGTTGTCAACCATGTGAAAGACAACCCCTGGCAGAAGACCAGCTCACACACCCCCTCTTCCCACCGTCGCTTGCACAAATCTTAAAGCCAAAATAAAAACAACTAATTAATCACACGTCATCTAATAGAAAATCGTTCCAGCAGATGTAGAAACAAACAGACTATTGATGATTTTTTTTTTTTAATTGGGTAACAGGCAAATTTTTTTAAAGAAGATGAAAGACTAAATTCTACCGTGGCAGGGCCCAGCTCACAATGAGGGCTGGCTCTTCCCAGCTTATGGCTTGCTACAACTTTTCAAGGATGGTATTTGCTTTCACTCTGTAAAAAACACAATCCTAAAAGTGAAAAATTTCCTATCTATCCACTATGGACTTTTTAATTATATCAGTAAACAATCTATTGGAGACCTTAGATATTAGCTTGACTTTTTGGTCAAGAAGCCATGAATTTCTGGGACCGAAGAGAGGGCGCAAAGATCAACGTTACATGGTACATTTAATCACAAAATAAGCTCTGATGCAAAGTAGCAGACAACCTTTCCAGGCTGCACGTATCATTGCTAGGATACCCCCAGACCCACTATCACACTTACAGGATTGTTTCACATCAAGGGAAAAAAAAAAGCGTGGGGGCAAAGACCAGACCCTGGGCTTTGGATCTCTGTGTTCAGAGCCATAATTAGGGGAACTCGGGTCACGCTTCCTTTCTTTCTCGCTATCACTTTGGACCAAAGGATCTGTCCTTCTGCTCTTCATTTCAGCACACTTCACAAAAGGAGACCCCAGGGGGCAAGGGATGGTTTCTCACAGAACAGCCTTATCTTTGCGATCAGAGCTGTCTCCTGGAAGAGGTCGATTTTGCAATGAGAGGAAGGACTGGAAGCTGGACTCCCTGGCAGCACTCAGATCATTAAAACTCTCATTTAAAGAAACTCCACACTTTTCCTAAAACTGAGGGGAAAAATCAAGCATCCTGACCAGTTCTTGGAAAGGCAGGGTGCGTTCCCAATTAATTCCCAGCGTCACAAGGATGCTGAATTTCCAGGCTGCGCAGGCTGCCCACCCCTCGCCTGAGCACTCTCACTGAGTCCATCGGAGCCAGTCCCCCGGGGCAGGGCTGAACTCTCTACATGCAGAGTGCTGTGAAGATGACACCCTCATCATACGGTTTCTCCTTCTGCTGTGTATCTTGCCAAAGCACCAGAATCACAGCATCAGCAGATCTTTTATTTTTCCCAGTAGGAAACCCACTGACTTCAGAGGGAAGGGCAGACCTGCAGAAGGACCTAGTTGCTGGTATACAACCCCCAGGTCCACTGAAGCTAATGTTACCAGAGTCCAACAGTGGGCTGCTGGATGTGAACTGAAACTCCTTGAAACAACAGATGCAAGAAAAATGAAGGGTTCTATCTCTGTGCTCCTTTATTCTTTTTAAAAGCACACGGTTAACTTGGAACTTCGATATCAAAATCAATTCCTCCCTTACCATATAGGTGTGCACAAATTCACCACACAGGAGGAGGACACTGCCCCGCAGAATCCAGCCCATCCCCTTTAAATTCATTTCACCTCTCCCTTCCTTGCATCTGTTTCTGAGTTTTCAGCACTCCCTCTGTGTTCACAATAAACATGTCACCCTCTTTGTCTCTCTGCAACTCACATATTGGTTTTAATCGCTTTGTGCTACAACTTATTCCATATGTTTGCTTCCCTCCGAGTAGAACAGTTCCGCCTGGCTTCCCTCTCGCTCTTAATTTCCTAATAATTAGACTGACTGCATAGCTCACTGCTTTGTCTTTTTTTTTTTTAAAAAGCCAACACACACACAATGCCATCTGAATAGATTACTAGTGGTCTATGTTATTGTTGTCATTTTCAGCCTCCATTCTGTTAATGCTCTTCTTAGGTCATAGTAAGCTGCTCTCTACTAGAAGAAAGAAATGGTTGCTTTACTTTTATCTCATTTAAAAAAAAATTAAAAAATCAAGAAAAGTGGACACAAAAAGGGACTGGATCCCTGGACATGCACTCCTCCTGTCTTTGAGTGGAGGAAAACCGCAGCTGGCTCTCAAAAAACTCCCTGTCCGCTTACCACTAAAAACCAAAGCCACCTCCGTGCTCCTGCAGGGGCAGGCAGACAGGTGTGACAATGGCACACGTGCACGCACAGGGACAAGCAGTACCTAAGTACCCGTGGTACACAACACGAGTCAGCGACTGTGGGCTCTGCACACCAAGCCTTGTTTGCAGAGTAGAGCAGCCCTGGCATCAATACCAACTTCAGAAGCTGTTTTGAACCGAGCTGGCAGAGCCGCAGGCGTGACGCGCACAGCTCGAGGCAGGACAGGGGGCTGTGAGTCCCCGTTCAGATGGTGCTGCTGCCAGAGACCTTGTGCTGCAGGGCCACAGCATCACCCACCACTGGGCATCCACTTCTTGGGTGAGATACTATGAGCAAAACAGGAACCCCCCTGCTAGACCTGGATAAACCCACTGCTACCCCCCTGGCCTCTTCCCACACCCCTCCTGACAAAGCAGCAGCTACCTCAATCCCTTCAAATTTTGCAGAAAAAAAATTAAATAAAAATTGTGTTTGGTTTTGGGGATTTTTTTTGGCCTTCTCACCTTGTTTGTTATCAGATTAGTAAACACATTTTGCATGAAATTAAAGTAATTATGAAAACACCTTTCAAAACTGGGCTTTAGTTCAGCCTTGAAAACTTGGTATGATGTGTCTGGGGGGTGGCTCACAACTATTTTTTCGCTTTTTTTTCATCCACAGTGTCTGGATTTCTTTCAGAAAACAGGCTCCCTGGCACAAAACAGTTTTCCACAGCCTCTCACTTACTATAAAAACAGAAGGAAAAGAACTGCCGCACAAATCTGCCGTTACATGACTCGTCATCCCTCTGCTTCTCCCACTCTGAAGCCTGCGCAAAGCCGTTCCAGCTCCTGCCTGGCCACAGATCCGTCACACTGAACATTCCTATTGTTCCCGGTTGAAACGCATCCTTGCAAAGCTGACTTTGTTAACAGTGCTCCTGAAATGCCAGAACACACGATAAGCACTGTCAGCCCCTCTGCCTTTTGGAATATGCCTTTGCATGGGGCATCCTTCAAAGCAGTAAATCCTGAGTATCGAAAAGACAGCAGCAGGGGAAGAGAAAAGCTTCTCCACAGCCAGTGCCTACAGCCTAGGGGGCTTATCTCTTCTTTCATGAACTTGCAGTAATGAACTTCAGTGTTTTAGAAAAGAGAGAAGATGAGAACCTGGCTGAGAGTCTGTGATGCAGTTAACGGCTGCTTTGTCCGTTACCAAATTGTGACTGAATCTTTCGCTGGCCCCAAACAACCCTCTGACCAAGCGGTGCGAGGGAGAGGTGGAGGAGCAGGCAGCACTGCAGCCCAGTGCACAGGTTGGGGGAGGTGGGCAAACAAGAGGCCGATTCAGAGGAACTGGAAGGGATCCCAGAAAAACAAACAGTGGGAATGCTTCAGCCATCAAGCCTCTCAAAGATAGCATTGGTACAGCCTGCTCCCAGCAAAGGCTGCTGGTGAGCGACTGGGCTGGCACTAGCCCTGCTGCCCGGGAGCGTGCCCCCTGTGGCACAGCGTGCCTTCTCTTCAGGGCATCTTCTTTCGTGGTGTTTTCAGTGAGCAAACTGCACACGTGGTGGTGAAACATCAGCCTGTCCAGCCACTAGGCTTGTCTACCAGTATTTTGGGTGGACTCGCGGGAAATTGCTTACTCATTTCGCTCCACGGGAAGAGAAGCAGCTCCACTGCCTCAAGAATAATTTATTGTCATTAATAATAATACACTGATACAGAACTTTTCATCCCAAAGGATGAAAAAAGCAATTTACAATCTCAAAGCAATTTTCAGAGCAGAATAGTTTGTGCTCCAAGGCACACACTGCAGTGGCACTTGAGTGTGCCTGGGTGTGCCTGCAGGACTCAGCTGACACTCCCCCCGGCACCCCAGGGAGAAGAAAGGGTGGCCACAGGTGAACTAAACATGGCAGAGGATGCAACACCATGTACTCTTCTGAATTCAGTGGGACGAAGCCATTAGAGCCACGTTCCCCCTTCCTCTAGGCAGGGGGAAGAGCCCTCCACACGTGAATCACTGCCATGGACCAGCTAATGGAGGTTTCAGAAAGGAAAGTAGAGTGACCAGAGACATTCCGGTGGTTCCTGCACTCCTGCCTGCTTTGCTGCCCAAAGCTAAGATGCAGTGCTTGCTGGTCATCAGTAGTTGAAACATCAGTATGCCCTTGATGCTTTTGTATCTCTTAGGCTGGAAAAAAAAAAAAAGCAGCAGCAAGAAAAAAAAACGCTTTTTGGTCACAATTTCACATTGCAACCTGGGTACCCAGTCTGTCTTGCACAGCAAACTCTGACTTAATAAAAATTAGGCAAAAAATGAGAAAAATATAAAACTGCAGGAGTATTAGCAAGTTTGTACAGTTTTAGAGGAAGGCATTTCTTCTGCATACCTTCTGTATCTTCCTTCCCTCAGCGCCTGCACTAAATTCATAAGCTGGAGATAAGAACGTAACTTTTGCTTAACGATCACAGAGAGGAAGGGGCAACCTCTCTCCCCAGGGAGTGCCAGTCACAGATGGAATTTTTCATCATAGGTCACCAATTCAAATCTAACCTACTTTACTAGTGACTCAGATGTATCAGTGTCTACTGTTGCTTGGTGGCCTACGAGTAAAATGATGTTTTGATCTCAGACGAGCTCCTTGTGCATACTAGTCTCCAGCTCATACAGACTTTGCCAGCTGCAAAGGAGGAGGGCAAGGGTTGGTGAGTGAAGATGCTCTCCTTTCCCAGCTGACCCAGATGATGTCTGTGGATCTGGACTGGAAGGTGGGATCTCCATCTTCCTGGCACAACCCTCACATATCTCTTCTTTCAATCTCCCTTCTGAGAGCTCGCTCTTTATTTTTTTTATTTACCTAAACCTCTCCTTTGGTTTTCTATTTTTACAATGCAAATACACTTTCAGGTCTCTGATTTTACAAAGCACACAACTAATCAAGCACCCGTTAGCACTTCTGCTCATCGTGAGCTACAGATCTCTCCTCTCGATGACTCACCCCTGAGCTTGTTGGGGATGCAGTTCATAGAGGAGCTCAGAAATTAAAACAGTCAAAACAAGGTTAGAGGATGCGGTCAGGTGGAGAAATCCCCATTGCTACTCAAAGCAGCCAGTATTCATTACGGTGAAGCGGTGCTAAAAATAGGCCTGAGTACAAAGCCCTGTCAGTACCAAGACTCCTATCACTGCTAACCATGGGAATCAGTTTATAAATCTTCCCAGTGCATATAGAGCCTTAAAAATGCACTTCTGTAACCTTCAGAGAAAAAGAAAGGAAGAAAAAAAACCAACAAAACCCAACTATATAAAATATTTATGGAGTCATGAATCTGTTTACCTGGGGGCAGGTAAGATCACACAAGGGTAGGGGTTGGAAGGGACCTCTGGAGATCATCTCGTCCAACCCCCCTGCTAAAGCAGGTTCACCTAGAGCAGGTTGCACAGGATCATGTCTAGGTGGGTGTTGAATCTCTCCAGAGAAGGAGCCTCCACCACCTCTCTGGGCAGCCTGTTCCAGGGCTCTCTCACCCTCAAGATGAAGAAGTTTTTTCCTTTTGATTAGATGCAACCTCCTGGGTTCCAGTTTGTGCCCACTGCCCCTTGTCCTGTTGCTGGAAACCACCTAAAAGAGTCTGTCCCCAGTCTCTTGACACCTGCCCTTTAGATACTTCTAAGAATCTGTAAGATCAAGATAGACAAGTATGCCATGTATCAGGTTATATTCTGGAATAGAACCCACTGTTCTTTGCATGCTACCCAGCTCTCATCCATGAATTCCTTTAGAAGACTATACTGAAATTTTCTTTAAGCATTCAGGAATTTAAGGAACCATTCATGTGTATTAAAAACAATATTAAATTATATTGTTCACTGGCAAGTCACTCTAATAGCACGATACTAAATGTTTTCAACCATACTGAATGAGTGATGATGGTATAAACCAGTTTTGAGGAAACTTTGATTGCATTAAGTACCAGGGTTGTTATTTTTTTCTTAAACGGCCTTTACCAGCATCAAAGGGATATAATGAAATATGCTGCAATGATTTCAAACATTGATGGCTGCTGACACATATGATTTTACAAACATGCAGACAGAAATGAGGATAGCACAGGCTATTACAGCTACAAATAAACTTTTAGGCAGTTTAGGAATATATTAAAGGAAGGCAGAACACTCAGAGGACCAAGAAGCTGACTCTCACGGCTTCTGATGAATAGGTAATGATAGTGCAGCAGAAAAAGAGCACGCTTGCTGCCAGGCTGAGCCAGCAGTCTCCCCGCCCCCAAATCATTACAGCTAAGACCTGTAAAACCAGGATCCTGCCTCCATTGCTCAGCCACAAAACTCCCAGAGAACTACTGGCTTTTGACCACCAGCTTCCATGGGGGTTGAAGTGTTTCACCCCTGCCCTGCCGAGCCCAAGGCCTGGGTGGGTTTGTCCCAGGATGGGACAGTGGTCAGTGTCCCTAAAGCTCCCCAGCACTGAGTTTTGCTCTCCTGTGAGTGCTTTGAGTGATATTTATTGTGAGTAGAAGCTGTGGCCTCCTGATGCAACAGAGGGACAGTGACACTTCCCCTGCCTCAGAGTGGAAAGGGATGAACCAACCACTTCCTTTAAGGATTAAAATATTGCCTTTAAAGCATCCTGGCAATGTGCTGGCAATAACAAAACTCTATTTTCACTCCAGTAGGGTGGAAACTACTGTCTAAATTTGTGCATTCCTCATTATCGTATATGAGTGAGTCTATATATAAAAATATATAGTTTTTAATATATATATGCATAAAATCTCCAAGAACATCTGAAATGAGCAGAAGAGACAAGTGTCTTTCTCTACATACTGACCAGGGACTGACACATCGCCCCTGTGAGAGTCCCATCAGGAGCCACCCTAAGCACCATATTCCACTTTTGGTTCTTCCCTTACGGGACAGCCAGTCAGGAGAGACACTCAGTAACCTCTCCCTGATGCTCCTCTGCACTGATCCTCTCCACCATGGTCCTCTGTGCCTTCTGAGAGTACGAAAACTGCTTAAAAAACGTGATGGAATCACACTTTGTATGCTATCCAAATAGGTATGTTTGTTTCAAAACAAAAATAAAAAAGATTCCAAGGGTCTAGAGCTTGTTATACTGGTTTCTGGTATGTGCCACTGATGTATTACACATGAAACTAACAATCGGTTGCTTCACTTTGTTTTTTAAATCCAGGCTTCTCTGAGTTCATCCTCAAAGGAATAAATAAATCTCCCTAATTTGTTATTAACAAAAAACATATACTGTGACCAGATTTTCAAATTGCTCTAAACTGCACGGCAACATTGATTTGAATGAGGTTACAGCAGCTTACAGCAAGACCTGACGGAAATGAGTATTTCAGGCACTTTAGTAATACGGGTACAGGCTGTTCCCGTTTGTTTATTTAATAGCCAAAGTTAAGTGTAAATTTGCAAATAATAAATGTGTTAATGACTATATTTATATGCACATGCTTTTATCAAAGCTTCTAACGAGGCCTGAAGCACAATAACAAACCGGCAACCGAGCTGAACATCGCAGAAGCAGCAGACATCTCCCGACCCGCTCTCGTGAGCACGGGCGCTGCCAGAGGAACCAGAGCCGGGCGCATGGCGGGGAAGGGCAGGTCTGGGGGAATCATCCAGATTACTGTGGGTTTTGGGAGCACCATAAACTCCCACCGCAGTAGTTTTCTCGTGGTCCCGCGCTGGTTGCTGGAGGGGTTGGCACAGAGGGAGGTGCCCCAGGTTGAATCACATATGGGTTGGGACAGGATGGAAGATACAGATATATTTACACTATCTGTAGCTGTAACTTCAAAATACTGTTCTCTATCGGTTGTACAGGAAGACTTCTCAAAGACCTGTTACTTGTCAAAGCAAAGCTCCCAGCATCTCAGACCACAAAATCCCAGTTGCACAGGCAGGCAGTAGTCCTTGCAACCTCTTGAGTCAAGTTTTATCTCATTAGCAGAAAATTAAATCAGGGCATGTACTTATAGTTAAGTGGACAGCAAGGGACGGCGCAGAACAACTGCTCATTCCTGCTCTGCCACGGCCAAAGCCAGCGCACCAGCCAAGCAGTCGCGAGCCCCACAAGTTCCTGCATTTCTCAAATGGTTAGGACAGGACCTGGAGTTTTGCAGGTGTTACGGCTCTGTTCGTACCTTAACTTCTTCTAGAAAGCTACACGGTATAGCACGGAAGGTGACATGTAAAAGAAAGAACTCTCTGAATTGGTTTGTGGGTTTGTTTGGGTTTTTTTTGCTCTTAAAGATGACTAGAAATTCCGATTAAAACATCCACGTGGATGAATCCAAAGCGTGAGGAGGCCAAACCCTCTGCACCCCTCGCTTCTCCAGCTCTTGGTAAATCCCTGACTCTGAGTGCAAGGGATCGACGGCACCAACCCCAACCCTTACCTGCGATTGCTACGGGAGTCGTTTGGCGGAGATTTAGCGGAAGCGTTAAAACGTCCAAACCGCTTCCCAACGCCAAAGCTGCGGCGGGAGGCCAGCGGCACAACCGCAAACGCCTCGAAGCCTCTTCCCGCCCCGCACCGGCCCCGCTGGGCGGGCGAGAGGCGGCAGCGCGAGACCGGGGCTGCCCCCCCTCGCTGCTCCAGAGCCGGCCGCTAGAGGGCGCCGTCGCCCCGGCCCGGCGGCGCTCGAGCCCCGCCCTCCATCTCCCCTCAGCTCCCCGCCCCCGGGCGGTGCTCTGAGGGCCGGAACCCGCCACCCGCCGCCGTGGTTTGAATCGTTATTTCCGTAGGTGCCGGCCCTGTTCGGTGCTTTCCCTCCCCAAGGTCCGGTAGCGATTCGTACCCCGAGTTTGAAATGGGGAGGATTTTGCTGAAGAGGTACCGCGTCCCTCGCGCGGAGTGACAAATAACGGCTGCCACCCCCCCCGGCAGGTTAGCGGAATCAACGCCCCGAATTCCATGTGACGCACGCTGAGACCAGCCTTAGCATTTTCATAACTCAATTTGTCTCCGCTCTGACAGAGATGTATGGTATTGATATGCAAAGAAGAAAAGCGGTTCTGTTGGTGTCAGGGACAATTAAGGTCTGGCTCCCGTGGCCGTCAGCTGAGCGATGCGGAGCTGCTGGGGAAGGGTCCGTCGCTCCTGTGGGGGATGAAGGACGTGGATGCTCTGTCTGGGGATACTGATTGAGAAAGACACAAACAGGAGCTAGGATACTTTTTCAGTGACACAGAAGTTAATGATTTAGTGATTGGTACAAGAAAAGCTGCCTTGCCACCTTTGGTAATTGTTCAGCATCACGTGAAGTGACCTCGTCAAATTAGCAAACACCCAAGCGCACCGTACAGCGGGTACCTCGCTGCCGAATTGCTGGGGTGATTTTATCAATAAGTGAATCTCTGCACACGCGCACACTGGGCTTCATCCTTGCTGAGCACAATTTAGAGGAGTGCTTTTTAGGATGGTACTTCAGTGCTGGATTTTACGTTCTCGTCTCATCCCTTGGTGAAAGATCCCAGAAAGCCAAATTTGTGACTTTCTGACAGAAAGAAAACTAAATCCCCTTTTCCGTACTTTACAATCTCAGACTATGAAACCAAAATTAAAAGACAAAACCTTAAAGCAATTCTTTATGGGATCAGCAGGAGAAGGCAGAGAAGGGAAACGGTCTAACTGCTGGGGAACCACAACGCTGTAGCAGAGCACAGTTGCTCCCCAGTCTGCTTGCAAGTCACAAGCACAGCAAACCAAATGCAAATGTGAACTGGGCTCTCGGAAAGAGTAAGAAATGGGCTCAGCTGCAGGATTATGGGCCTCAAGAGACTGTTAATGGGCTAGAGAGACTGTCACCTACAGGCTACTCTTTGGCTCAAATTCGCACTGGCTGAAAGTTTTCACCAGATGATGACTTGCTGGTGGTCTGTCTGGAATAAGCTGGTGCCTTCCTATCTCCCTAAAACTAACTTTGTTACTGTGTCTGGTTTATGCTTTCTTCTTGCCTACACTGGGATCTAAATCCACTCATGTGGAGAGGATGCTTTTAGAAGCTGTGTCATTGAGCTTTGCTCAATAAAGCCAACAGCCTATGTATTCAAAAGCTCTTGGTTATCACAGCTCTTGCTGCTGCTACAAAAAAAAAAAAAGTATGTGAAGGCTTTTGTTCTCCCTGTTTGGAAACAGCTGGGTTTTGCCTCCAGATGTGTAATGTGTTACCTGTCACATGATGAAACTACACAAGACAAAGCAGAGGAGTTTTACAAGTGTGATTGAGCATCTTTCCCCTACCTTGCCCTGGGGGTGTGAGGGGATTATAATTTGATACTATCATAGAATCGTTCAGGTTGGAAAAGACCTTTAAGATCAACCACGTTCAACCCGTTAACCCAGCACTGCCAAGTCCACCACTAAACTACGTCCCTCAGCACCTCATCTACACACCTTTCAAATACCTCCAGGGATGGTGACTCCACCACTTCCCTGGGCAGCCTGTTCCAGTGCTTTACAAGCCTTTCAGTGAAGTTTTTCCTAATATCCAACCTAAACTTCCCCTGGCACAACTTGAAGCCATTTCCTCTTGTCCTATCGCTTGTTCCCTGGGAGGACAAACTGACCCCTACTTCAGCACAACCTCCTGTCAGGGAGCTGTAGAGAGCGAGAAGGTCTCCCCTGAGCCTCCTTTTCCCCAGGCTAAACAACCTCAGTTCCCTCAGCCTTTCCTCTTAAGACTTGTTCTCTAGACCCTTCACCAGCTTCATTGTCCTGCTTTGGACACGCTCCAGCACCTCAATGCCTTTCTTTATTATGTTAATGTTAACACGTCCACAGGGATTTGTAACTTTTCCATTAAAGTGTTCAACATGAGCAGTGTATTTCATGGTCTCCATGTTTTTAACAGACTATTGTGATGGAACTACTCTGTTCTTGAAGCTAATGGAAGACTTGCTGTTTAGATCAATTACATTCACTGTGTCCTGAAATACAGGCACGTATCAGACCACGTTGCTTCCCAGCACCCACCGCCCTGTCCCCTGCAATACAGTGATCTGTGAAGCCGTCCAAGTGACAAGCTGGAGCGGGACTCAAACATTTTCACTCAACAGTTCTAATTATTTGCACTGAACTCACTCTTGTGACTCAAGCATTATACCTGTGCAAAACTAAAGTACCACTGCAGGTAAACCAGGCCCAAGTCCCATCCTGGTTTTGTGAGGGATTAATTAAGGTATCTCAGGAGCACTGGATACTCAATCTCTTTCTTAACTGTAATTAAAATCTTTTATCTAAAAGCACAACTTGTTTGACGTGGGTTACTCAGATCCTCCTCCCTCTCCTTGAAAACATACAGTGTTAAGCACGTAAATCATACTGCGCATTACCAATCTAAAGGGAAGTGACAGGTGACTGTGAATGCCATTAAATGTTGATTGCATCCCTGCCATGTAATGTAATTAGATGGCAAGGAACATGTAATGTGTATTGCTCTGGTGGGAGAATGGAGAAATTATTGGATTTTCTCTCTTAATCTGTTTATATCTTGCAGGGGGGGCATTAGGCAGATGAAGCAAGGGACAGTGCCCCCGTTCAGTATGCTAAGTAGTGTTTGTCACTCAGTGCATTATACGGCAATAACAGCTGCACGCGTCCCGCACGGCACAGTACCACTGAGTCAGAGGGGAAGCGGCTGAAGAACTCTTCTGCTACCAAAGTACTCTCTTAGTACCTGTTCTTAAGGGCTTCTCTCAAATAAGGGTCAAAATCCCCTAATAAGAATAATTTGTAAAAAATCACCAACTCTGGTGATTTATTCATTTCTAGGGACTGGTGCTACAAGAGCGTCAACCTGTGTGATGTGTGGCTTTTGTAAAACACCACTGTGTTCCTTCAGCAGTGCTTTATATGCAGGTAGTTCCTCAGCCTCTACTGAGGCTGGAAACTTCAAAGCTTAATGAACTCAGCTTCACAGTAGCTTCTGGAGGTCAGCAATTTAAAAAGGATGTTCATGTTAAAGTCGGGACATGAAGCCATTAGAGGGTACATGTACAACATGACGAACAGACAAGTGAGCAGGATTCAACACACTGTTCCAGCTCTGCTATTGATGCACACCCTTCATCGTTCAAAAATTATACCTTGTTATCTCTGCAAACTCCAGCTCAGATCCTGTATTCTTCTCAAACCCTTCCAACACTGAATTTGAAGTCTGGCTCCTGCAGCAGGCTCTGTTGGGGCAGGGATGTGGTTACGTGGCTATGGCTTCTGCCATGCCATAGCCCCAGGACCACGTCCCATGCCGTGGTTGTCCGATCCCTGAAGCCTCGAAGGCTCAGTATGGCTCTGACAGCAGGTGGTTTTTCCAAGAGTTAATTAATCCTTCGACCATCTGATCTCAAAAGTGTCCGCGCAGTTTTGCCAATTCAGGCTTCCTCAGCAGATTTCTAGGGTTTCCTGACTGGAACCCAGCGATGGTTGCTAATGACAAGCTAAGTAAGTGGCCAGCTGTGGCTCCTTAATACAACCTCACGTAATTGCTGCTCTAACATCCTTCTCCTCCAGCCCCTGCATCCATTCATCTGAGGTAATGGATAGGCAGCCCTAGAAACCAACGGCCTTTGTTCATGCACAGACAGACTGCACGTGGTTGGGAGCAATGCAAACCTTCTCTGAGACATCCTACTGACACACTTTCACTCTACGCTCCAGCAGCACCACTAAAAGCATCTCCTTCTCAGAGAGTTAACTCAGCACTTTGATCCCCGTGTTTGAGCACTGGGCTTAGCCCAGCACAGCCCTCAGCTCCTCCGTGCTTTTCCTGAGCCCACGTCACCTCACTTTTGCTCTGCAAAAGCAAGGAGCACATCTGTGGTTTCTGAAGTCCTGTTCCACACCTCATCGTGCTGCAATAAGCTCTGCTGCTCTGCTGTAGTTTCCTAGAAAACTGTGAGGACGTAGCCATCTGCCTGGGTACATGGCAGAAGGCACTGGAAGCCTCCTCCTCTTTACGTGACAGCCGGCGTCCTCCGTGGACACATTCGAGGGGAAATAAAACTGAGCCCCTACACAAAGCCATGGATGCCAACCCAGCATCGCAGGACCAACTATAATTTATCTCGCTCACTGCTTTCAACAGCTTTATCTTCAGTCCAACCACCCTCTAACCTGCTCATCTCCCCCGGCCCCTCGCACAAGTCACCACGCTGCAGTCACAGCCACGACTAGCACTCGCAGCCTTGAATCATCGCCAAGGGGTGCGTGGCTTTGCATTTGGTGACAGAGAATTTGCAGCCCTGCTAGCACTGAATGTGGCGGCAACTCACAGGCGGAAGGACTCAAGCTGCTGCTCTCGCCGATCGCCGATGCTTGGGGTAACACTTTTTGCTGCTGCTGCCACCACCTTCAGCACAAAAAGCCAAGCGATAGAGAAAAGCCTATGCAAAGAAAGTTGCAATTCACTTGATCTTTGTTGGGCAGGCTGGCAGCACTTGCATTACTCTTCTTGCGGCTGCCATATGTGGTATTTCAGGGGGATTAAAGACACTCCACTTTAGTAACAGATCTAGGCCAGGAACTCAGAAAACAATGAGGACTATTCTGAACTTACTGCTCGGCCTGTAGAATTTGAGAGCCATGACTAAACTGAGCATCAACTCAAAATTCTCATTTACACGTTAACAAACTCACGGGAGCAAAGACCTTCCATGGAGCCATCTGCACCTCTCCAAGATTAAAGGACAGTAAGGATGGAAAGCTCATCTCCTGGTGGTGAGCAATTACCAGGTGAGACCCTCAGTGGCCAGCAAAGCCTGAACCGTTCTACTCTTTTCCAAGGGCTTTGTAGCAATTCAGTTTTCATACCTTTGCCTTTGTCAGGCAAAATATTTGAATTGCTCTGCCTGATGACGGGCTATATATTCACAGTGAAAATCCCAGCCCTTCACACAGTATTATTTTTACATTGAGCACAGGAATGCTAAAAATTTCTGACTGACACCTTTTCATTAAGGGGTGAAAAAGCTGCACACATCTATCAAATCTCTAGATGTAATAATGTAATAAGATTATTGCTAAAAATAAGATCAATTTATGGTACAAAAATCAATTGCAGCAACTTCCACTGCCAGATATATTGCTTTTATGTCCTTTTGTGTACAGTACTTCAACTAACTGAGAACTGACACTCAAAAGTTCTCATATGAACAGCTCAGCTTTTCATGAAACCAATGTTAAAAATAAAAAGTATTTTCTCAAGCTGTTAAAGTGGACCAAGTGGAGCCCTCCTGGCAAAGACTGCAATATGAAGTCAGCAGGGCTGCAGTTGTTTGTGCTCTGGCAGAAGCTGTCCACGCAGAAAGGCTCAGCCTCTTCCTACTTCCTAGGGCTACAGGAATGTGGACAGCAGGTAACTAGCCTGTAAGCTATACAGGCAAAGCACATTCTTTTCTTGAATTAAAACAAAGGAAACTCAGTCTGTCTGCCTCTCAACTTTGGAAGATTAATAGTATTGCAAAGGGAAGGGTTTATTGCTACATGTAAATCAGTCTTGGAAAACCAAAGAGTGGAATAAACACCCTTACGGAGCCAGTGAAACACCACTTTGTGAATTGGCAAGTCATTGAATTTTGCTAATTTTTGGCACTTCAGAGCATCTGCAAATCAGTCATGCTATCTGATAATCTTTTTGGTATTTCATAATACGGCATTAAAGGCACAAGTGAACAAAAGGCAGCCAGGGAATTATTTGTGAATTATACTATATTGGTATTCAGTAATTAAGCCTTAGAATTAGTTGGGAGAGGAGAGTATTAGACTTCAAAATTGCTCTACTGAGTACAATATTTGTCTTCAATGTCAAACACATTTATTCAACTGAATCATGCAGATCTGCTTCCAAGCTTTCAGACTTTCTGCCTAGCAAAGGGCTTGCAAATGCCTGACTCCAGCTGAAGACGAAAGCATTTCCCATACACTCACAACTGAATCCCCAACCACCTTCCATTCCCCAACTTTGGCAGCCAGGCAGGACTGCAGGGATTAAACCCCTACTCTTTATGTGCAGGAATATTCCGGTTTATATAATCTCATGTAAGAAATACTTCTTTCCCTGACCCCTTGTTTGACAGTGGGCTTCTGTAGGTAAATGTTTACTACATAGTCAATCTTGTTTCTACTGAAGCCAGTTTATAAAAATCCCACTAACTTCACGTGGAGCTGTCAGACTGTAAATGTTTGTTACAGACTGCCAAAATAGAGCGAGTTACATCTTACAGAGGAAGTATCCGTTAGAGTACAGATTTAACTGAAAATAAGAGAAATTATGGGCAACAAAGAAAGGAATTTTCATTGAGAAGCTGATGCAAGGGCCTATAAAACATCTGGAAGATGTTAGCGACTGCATTGGCTGTAATCACAGTGTGCCATCGACGCGCCCAGAGCTGATTCTCCTTGACTTAAAGGGGAAAGAGAAGCGAGCTAGTGCACGTGTTGTTACACAGCGTAAGCAGCACTCCTCGTGCAAGCACTGATAAAATACCGGAGGGAGGCTCTGGCTGCGCTGGTTCTCCAAAGGGGAGACAGCCAGCCTAAGCTCCTTTCCACTGGGGCTGAGCGTCACCGCTGACAGTCACTCAAGACACAAGCCATGTGCTCAATCCCAGAACCCCGAGCACTGCACAGCCTCCCGCTGCAGAGCTGCTACCCCTGCAGACACTTTGAGGAGGGAGGAATAGCTCTCTCCTTCTGACTTACCCTCTTTCCCCATCCACACTGCCACCCACTCTCCAAAAGAAAAGATTTATGTGAAGTCTCATAGATTTTACTGGTTTAGTTGTTCAGGGTTTGGGGTTTTTTTCCTCCCTTAGAGAAATTAAGACATTTTTCTCTAAACAAATATTTGCAGGGATAGAAGAATACTGTACATTCAGATAAAATGCTTAGTGTGATGGCTGAGGCAGAATGTGATGGAAGAAATCATTACAAGTGGGGTGGGAGAGCACACTAAGCTGTTTCAGTTGCTTTTGTCTCTCCTCCAATCTTCTCCTGTGCCCTCAGGGGTACAAATTTAAGTGGGCTGAAAATCAGAACTCTCTGTCCTGTTCCAAAAGGCAAACTGTGCTCTGCCACTGGAAAGAATGTTTTGGCTGCATTTTGGTCTTTTTCTGTTTGTTTGGCATTTGTTTGTTGGGGTTTTTTGTTTGTTTGGTTTTGTTTGTTTGGGGTTTTTTTAAGTGCACTGTGAAAAAGTCCCATGCAGGGCTGGTTCACCTGTAGCTTCATGTCAGTGTTTCCTAAATACACTGAGTGAAGTCTTGACCCAGCCAACAGAGATCTTGCCACTGGCAGCTGTGGAGGAAGATTCTGACCCCTGGCTGAGTCCTTCCTCCCCTTTGCACCACCACCCTGCTCTGGGTACCAGCTCTGCTTCTCAAAACTTCTCAACTCTACCTGCACCAGGCGACTGATGTTACTTTTAACTTGTTTCCTGAGAAAAAGCTGCCTTTTATGTGCAGAGTAAGTCAGAAGTGGGAGCAGAGCTGTTCAGATTTATGTTTTCCAAAACCCAGTAACTCAGACACACACTTTGAAATAACCCCAGTAATTCTGATTGGTGCTGAAAACTGGCAGCAAGAGGATAAAGTAGTGGCAAAAAAAGGAAGAGAATTATCATGTTCTTCTTCAGGAGTTATATACTGCCTTATTGCTTTCTTAGTTTTATTTACAATCCAATCTGAGTATTATTCAGCTACGTTTGCTGTTTGCCAATATTCACAGAATTTCGTTAATGGAAAATTTTTATGTTCACTTTACTCCCAAACTCTTTGTGTTGGCAATATACCATTTCACCTGGCAAGGCATACAAGATATTAAAAGCCATTCCTGCTTCCAGTGCTAGAAAATAGTAAATCATAAGTATGCTGCTGACACCCCTCCGATAGGCAATACATTTTTAATACAAACTTTCAGACAAATGATCAATCACACCACAACTCAACAGGCTTTAAGGATTCACAAATAATTTCAATACTACCCTAGAGGCTGAAAAATAGTGGCGACAATGAATGAAAGACTCAGAGAAATTAAAACTAGTGACAAACTGACAAATATGCTAATCCCCATTAACACTTCTGTTTGCTCTGGGAGATAAAAGGCATTACAACTAATGACAGCATCAACCTTATCAACATCATCCATGGAAGCAACAAAATGTTTGGATAGTTGTTGGGGCAACTCCTGAAAACAGCCTGCAGAATTCAGTCAAAAACTTCTAACAAAAGGCATATGGGGATGCTTTTTTGGGAGGGGAGATGGTCTCCTGCCTTGCAGGACCACTGCTACTCTGCCAGGACCACCCATTGAAACCATGTGCCGAAACAAAATATGACAGTGAAAAGCACGCAAATTAACTGAAGGCTTTAGAAACTTCAAAAAAAGATTAATATTTAAATCTAGAATATTTGGAAGAAGGGAGGGGAGGAAGGAGCTGAGGCAAAGATTAACTTTTGAGAATTTTTTCACACAGTCACGGGAAGAAGAAACTGGAAAGCAAGGCTGAGGCTGTGCTAGAGCAATTTTCAACACGCTTTAACATATTTCTGGTTTCATTTGTTTTATGCTCAGGGAATAGTGAGAACAGACAGTTACAATGGATGCTATTTAAAAAAAAGCAGAGAACAAATCCTAGTGGCATGTCTTTTAAAAAAGGAATGAAAAATGCCAGGTCTCAATTACATGTTTTCATTGGTCAAATCCACGTACAAAATAGTTCACACAACACCCCAACACTGCCTGCATGGGTTTCTGTAGCCAGAGTGCAAGCCAACAGCAGAACTGTTTTGGCTGGGAGATTCAAACTGACTGGAGAGATCTGCCACCTGGGTCCAGCTTCCATCGCACCCTTCACTGACCCAAACTTGATGATGTAGCTTGAGCATCAGCACACACACAGGAAGAATTTCCTCAACTTTAAAAAAACAACTTATTCCTTTCTTTCTTGCTTGCTTTGTCATTGATGCCAAGAAAATTTGCAACTGTTGGATTAAAGTACATATGCAAACATAACTACCACAATGGCTGCAAGAGATTAAGGCAGCCAAACTTACTGGTATATGACTGGGAATGGATCCTTCTCTCCTCATTCTCTTAAAAGCTCCCCCCCGACAGGGAAGGTTAAAACAGGATAGAAAAGAACAGAATGGGATAGAATGGAATGGAATAGAATAGCATGAAAGAGAAAGAAGGAGAGAAAGAAGAAGAAGAAGAAGAAGGAGAGAAAGAAGAAGAAGAGGAGGTTGGAAGGGACCTACAATGATCTGAACATCTGAATGCCTGAACAGCTTAGGGCTGACCAAAAGTTACAGTAAATTAAGGGCATTGTCCAAATGCCTCTTAAACACTGACAGGCTTGGGCCATCAACCACCTCTCTAAGAAGCTTGTTCCCATGTTTGACCACCCTCTCTGTATGTTCTGGAGACTAAGGCCATCTTAAGGCATTGTTTAATAGTCCATGTTGCAAACCAGTACCAGGTATGGTGAGTTGTCTGCCCCAACAGACACCCTGACTGTTCTGCTGCATGTCAGATACATGATTCCAGTTCCTCAGCTCAAGTATTTGCTTTACCATGTATAAATTCAGTGAAGCAGATTTATTTGTAGTATAAAGTACTGCACCATATATTAATTGACTGAAGCAGATTTATTATGTGCCAGACAGGTTTGAAACAGTCTTTTAAGACAATAGAAGTATGTGTAATAATTCTAATATCAAAACAAGATTTACAGTGGTAAACTATATAATAAAATAGATTTAAGAACAGAACAAAATCTTGAAGTCTTTTTCCTACCCCATGCAAATGAATGACATTTCTGAATTTAATTCACCGTATGCAAAGGACCTATAGAAAATCTCATCGACACAAATTTCCTACTAGGATATTTTAAGCAAGACATAAGTGATCTGTAAGTCACTCTTCACCCATTAAAAATTACAATATTACACCAAAGAGAATGGAATGTCCTTAGGACAAGGTAAAAAACTGTAACTCCATTTTCCCCTATTTTTATCAGCAGCTTAAATTCTTCAATAATCTGCCCTTGGACATAACAGACAAGTCAAATGCAGTTCTGCTAATTTTAACCCTAACGACGTTTCGCACAGGGCCAGAGTAAGAGTGCCTCTCTGTGCAGAAGCCCTAGTCAGGCTGCTTGAAGGGCAGCCAGATGGTGGACAGCCCAAGGTGAGTGCAACTCTAGCATTCTTCTCCTCTTTTCATTCTCTGCAGTACTTCCCACAACATTTGGGAGAAATAATCTGATATCCAAAGCTTATATAGCTTCCTGAACTGGAAAAAAAAATAAAAAGAGGGGAAGGTAGGTAGAAAAAAAATCTTCTTGTGCCAGGTAAAACCAATACCTAAGAAGTAACTAGCAAAAAAAAAAAAAAAAAAAAGACACATGGAAGTTGTTTTGAGAGTTGTTACTTTGCTTCACTAACTTTTGAACCCTGTGTTCAGTGAAGCCCTGAGGATGCACTTCAGTGGGAAACCCCCACCCAGCCATTTGCACAGCAGCAGCAGAAACAGGCCACATTCCAAACCCCCCAGCTGTATGTTGGCCAAAAGCAAGTCCCGTTTCTCCAGCCACCCGAGGTGTCTAGCACAGGCTAAGCCTGCAGTGCAAATCACAAGGACATGTCACTCAACAGTGCCACCAAGAACCAGCCCCCCATGTCCGCAGGGCAAAGGGAAGCTGGGCACCACACCAAGTGACACTGCCTCTGCTCGAGCAGGGATTTCTGGTTTGTGTGACCTTCTGTAGAAGGTGCCAGTGCTCTGCTGTCCTCCCACGGGAACAGCAGGCAGCTCCTTACAGCAAAGGCATGAAGTGGTACCTGCTACAGCAGTGCCAGTCACCAGTACCTGGGGCAGTTCCTACCACGTGCTGTGAAGCCTGCAAAATGCCACAGACAGCAAAGGAGAGGAGGGAGGGGGGGAGATGGAGTTGGTGCATGGGTAGGGGTGCTCTTGGGTGAGATGGAAGCAGGATTAACCACAGCCAGAAAACCAGGGGTACTTTAAAGGCTAGCAACAGAGTCCCATTTTGTGGCTAATAAGGATTTGTCCGAAGCTTGAACTCTCGTTCCACACTTCTAAAAAGCAAGGTGCTTTTTTGGCTATTTGTCCAAAATATATTGCTTTCCTGGCTGTAGTTGTGAGCAGTCCATCTTCCTTCTGCAACCAGTCACATGAGTGCAAGTGTTAAGGACATATCTACCCAGGCTTCAACCCCTGCTCCTGGACCTCTTGGGGAATGCAGCTGGCCTCTTCAAGAGTATTTGGTACCAGTGCCATTGTACCCCAGTGCTACTGTGGTGAGGGAAATCACCGTTTCTGGGATTCAAACACTGTTTTGGACCAAAGGTCTGTAACAAAAGGAGCCACAAAGATATTCTCAAATTCAACAGCAGGCAGACACTTTTAGCCCAGAGAAGCCACCTGCTCCACCCTGTCCAGAGAAGCCCTCAGTATCAAAGGAGAGACAAACCCAGGCAGCCTTGTCATCACTTAACGTCCACAAAGCAACAGATGCCAGAGAACAGGTCAGAGTTTCTAATGTTAGTGGCTTCCCAGACTGATGGGAAGTGCTGGGTGGGAGGAGCCAGTGGAAGCAGGGGTAAGGTCTGGAGAGCTGGGCCAAGGCTTTTGGAAATGGTTAATGACTGCCCACTGGAGTGCAGCCCGGGCACGGGGCAGGGGTAGAGCTGCATCCCCTCACCCTCAGGGCTACAGCGGGATGGGAAATGCTCTGGGAAGACCGCCCAACCAGCAGGGAGAAAAGGAGACTTTTGAGGGCATAAAAAAAGCCACGTGAGGGGTGTCATTATAGTCACACAAAGTCACACACTTAGGTGAGGAGGCTGGAGAAAACCACATAGAACAAACCAGACAGGGCTGGTCCTGAGAGACACTGGCAACGCAGGACCAACAGCTCTGTGGGACAAGGCTCCTGCAGCTGGGCTCTTGCAGGCAGCTTCTGTCTCGCTGCAGGGCTGCAGAGCCAAAATTTGGCATTAGGAGCCCCACTCCTACCCACTGTTGTCTATACCAGCAGCTTGCTGACCACCTGAGAAGGACGAGCTGGGCCAGCAGTGGACAGGCTGCTCACGGATCAGACTATGGTGTAAAAACACAGCGCCTGCTTCTTCCATTCTCCGTGTCCTTTTGATGGAAACGAGCAACACCAGCCATTTTCAGACCACAAATTACTTCCATGTTTTCTGTGAGCCCACCAGAGGGGAATTCCTGTGTCTGCTCACTCCCCAGTGCTTCCTCCCGCTCCTCTGGTTTCCATCTAAAAATGGAGATAATTATACTTGCCTCTCTCCGATATGTTTTTCCTACTGCACATAAAAATGCACAACATTTACTCAAAGGCTTCTGAGCTTCTGATGACTGTGATCCGAGCTTTCACTATGCAAAGACATCCTTTCTCAGGGGGCATTAGCTTTGTACTTCAGAGCCAAGATGGCCTTCGTTAATTAAAGTGGTATAAAAAGAAAATACGTTTAAGAAAATAATGTGGAATGAAATAATACACTGAAAATTCTTCCCAAATTTTATTATGAATAGTTTTTAAGTTAGTGGATAATTTTTTAATCCAATGTATCATGTTTAATGTTCTACCAAGCCAAATCCATAGATACTCCCAGCTCTTTACAGTTTTTCCTCTGTTGGTAGAATACACTGGGTCAAGTGTGACTACTGTTTATTTTAACTCTGCAAAATTGATCCCAGCTTCATATTTTTGAGAAAGATTGGTTCATTTTGGTCCATTTCCAGAATAAATCCTGCATGTTCTTTTAAAGTGGGATAGACTCTTGACATACCACCATTGTGACCATGAAAGGCATTTCTGGCACGTGCAGCGAGTGACCGACTTTCCTGCTTGTTTTCACAGTGATAAATATGTGGTACCATTAGGCATGAAAATAAAGTATTCCCAAAAAATCTCTGCTAAGCACATTTTGGAGTTAATGGGTTAGTAAAGATACATCATGCTCTCTTTTCTGCACTAAGAGGTATTCAATTCCATGAAGTTCACTTGCTCCCACATAATTTAAACCGCCAGAATAAAACATTTCTGCACATGTAAAAACAACGGGCGATCTTGCCAAGGTTAACTATACAACCTTGTTAGGCTTCTATAGATTTCATTAATGACTCATAAAAGGGAATCAGTAGCTCCTTGCATGCTAACACAAAAAACGACCTTTTGATTTACACTTTAACTTTGATTTACACAAAAGAAAAAAAAAAAAAAAAGGAAAAAAAGAAACTTAACAGACATCATCAAAACTTCTCTGAACCCAAGCTATTCCATGAACACCATCAAGAGATAACCTGCTGACAATACTGAATTTGTCTTGCTTTTAAAGCACCTCTTATTTAATATGCCTCACAGCACAATATCATAGACAGCTGGTACAATTACACATTTTTATTTAAAACAACAACCCAACACAACAAACCAAAACAACGAACACTTAAGTTCTTTTGGTTTTCAGAGAGTTCTTCCTCCCTTGCCTCAGCCCATACTGAATTATCTTCCAGCCTAAACTGAGGATCCCAAAGTCTTTCCCAAAGCAGCATTTGCCTCTTCAAACATTTCTCCAGCATTTCTTTATAGGCACCTGCAGCTGGTAATTCCCAGCCTGTCTCCCTTGTTTTATGTCAGGGCCACCCACATTCAGTGCACTCGATGACAAACAACTACCTTGTATGAGAGAGGGGAGCGTGGCCCCTCCGCGTGCTGCTGTCCCCAGAGAACAGAGCAGTGTCTTTACCAGCACCTTCCCTTTCTTGCCTCAAGCCGCATCATGCATCACATGCTTTGGTAGCCTTAAAACAGACCGGCTGCACGCACTGGTGTCTGTCTTGTGGTTTTGAAGTGGCTAGGAAATACATACCAGTCTGCTCCCCAAAACATACTTCTGAATGTAGCTGGGGGATGAAAACAATGCCTTTCCCCAGCCTCAAATCCCACAGATAAGTTGGTTCCCATCCCAGGTTTTCAAGCCAGAGAAAAGGATGTTTAGTCTATACTTTCTGTGTTTATAAATATGTATTTTTGGGGGGAAAGGATGCTTTCACTTCTTTCTGCAGTGCAGTGTTTGTCTGATCACCCAGGGTAATAAAAAGAAATACCACAGTGTATTCAAAACTCATCATTCTCCAAATAAATGTATTTTTTTTCCACTGTTACTAATTAATATTTGAAACCACTGATCTTAACAGGTTCATTTTTTTATGTTTCAGTTTTCTATTGCTTACTTTGAGAGAGGAAAATGAGGAAAATCAAGTTTTATTTCTGTTTTTACAAATACCCTCTAAGATGATCAAAACTGACTGGTCATTGCCATAGCTGGGAAGAGGCCTTGATGGTACAGAGACCTGATGAGGAAAGTTCACCTCAGGTTTTCATCAGAAGTAGAGGGGTGTCCAGGGAAGAAACAACTGCAGACAACACGGCAACCTATTTGCATTTTAATTACTAAGCCTTTGCAGGGGCTTTGCTTCGGTGGGCAGCTGGGTGGCTGCAAAAACACCCAAAGAAAATGTTCTTTTTAAAAAAATAAAAAGCCAAAAAATACTACTCATCATAAAACAAGCAGCTGTTTCAGATGGTTATCTTTTCTTTAGGCTGTCTGACGTGGGACAAGATCTTGTAAAGATACAAATATTTTCTGCCTCATTTTAGTGGCAAAGAATCTCTGTGTTAACCCTGGCCTTGGACTCTGATGTACTTTACAGCATCTGCTTCTTTTTTTCCATGTTTTTAACAGCATTCTTGGAGTCATGGCTTTTTTTTTTTTCTGTCCAAACAGAAGATAGAAATCTCTCTACCATTATTAGAGTCTTACACAAGTCCTAACTGCTAACAGCCTTCAGCTGGTGCAGAACTGAGGCCCTCACTGAGCTCGGGGAAGCTGGACTGGTTTACACTAAGTAAGAGGCTCAGCTACAAATACATTTTGTGAAATCCGGCTCTTCTTTAGAAACTTCACCTATCTGAGCATAACGGGAAGTTTCAAACCCTAAAATCCGTGGGCTGAAATGAATCAGGAACAGATGGGGCTAAGTGGCATATACAATTTACCTGTGTACCTATCTACAGTGATATATGTTTATAAGCATAAATAAACAGCTAAGTATCCATTTCCTCGCTAATCAAAACACCTCCAGCCTTCTCACATTCCCGACCTGTGCTGCTGCAACTACTTGGTTTTCATACACACAAGTTGTATCCGGTGACCCTCAAGTCACAAAAAACTCAAGTGTTGCAGAAATTCTCATGAATAATTTTGGCTCCTACAGGAAGACTCGCGCTGCCCATTAGGTGACGGCAGCAGCTGAAATCTAAAGGTCCTATCACCTAATATGGAACGACCCAGCATGGGATAAACAACCAGGAGCACACATCACAGGAACTGCCTTTTGAAGGTAGGGCTACTGCCAGGTAAGTTCTTTACCCTTGCAGGGAACTGCATCTTCCCAAATCATATTTCATGGTCAGTAAGACAATTCCTTGTTGAGAGACTCGCATGAGCCTTTAAGCTGCGTTTGTGGGAGGGAAGCACGTAAGATTACATAAATATTTCAGCCCAGAAATTCCTCAGGGTTAGGTAATTATATATACTAATAACTTCCCAATGACAGTGTCTGGCTGCAGCCTGCACATACACATAACAAAGCAATTGAACATTGTTCATGCGCTGCAATGCTCTCAAGCAACGACTCACGCTTCAGTGCAAGTTCTCACGCTGCAGAAGACTAAGAATTGTGACTTCAGCTTTCCAAAATCAAAGTCCTGCAACTCAGGAAACCCTGTGATCTCTGGAGGCAACGACATATCCCTAGGTGCCCACAGGATGTTGACAGGATGCTTGATACTGATGGTGGGTATCAACCAACACCACGCGTCGTTGTGCTGGTCAAAGTACATCGATATATCTTAAAATACTGACCACCTAAAAGCAAGGCAAAGTTAGATTCAGTCTGATCCTTGAAGAGTCTGGCTGGGTCTGTCTGCTTGTTTAAGGACTGCCTTAAGCAAAACGTTTCCTGATACATTTTCTAACGTGCACATGTCCTGTCCCGGGGGCTCCCTCTGCATGGACACGCACCTCAAGGAGGTATCTGCAGGCTGTGGTTATCCCCTCAAGGAGGGAGGGGAAAAAGAGAAAATAAGATATATAAAGTCTTCTCCTGCAACATTTCCCAATGTTATCACCTACCCGGTAACAGCTTTCAGTTGTGCTTTTTATTTTGGGAGGTGGGGTCCTAAGCTTGAGGGGCTCACGGCTCAGAGGAGGCAGCATTCATGAACTGGCAGAGTTTTGGAGACTACGTTTCTTCAGAGAATGCAATGGGCAAAACATAGGAAAATTGACATCAACTTTAGTGAGTGAAACCAACTGCAGAACGAGGGCAAATGAATAAATAAATAAAATATTCCCCAAATTGATTTTCAAAATCCCCCAGTTTTTCAATCCCCCCCATCGTTTTTCAAAAGAGTACTTTGGTTACTTTATTTCTTATTTTATTTTGGAGGTTAAAGAACACTCCCAAGTAAACAGAAATTGCAAAACGTTTCATTTTGCACAACTGTTTTTTAAGGTCTTTGTTCGGGGCAGGGGAAAATGACTTGGGGGACGATTATAAATCTTTTCTTGAAATTTGAAGGCCTTCTGCTGAACTGGACAAACCACACGCACAGTCCTAACTCACCGAGACGTTTAGCAGCCTCGTGCAACCCCAAATACTCCAGAGTAGATCCACCCTTGGTCTCCTTTTCCTCTTTCTATTTAAATACAGGTTCAAAGCTTCCCAGAAAGAGGGGGTCCAGCACCTAACACAGCACTACAAACCTGGGTCCTGGTCACCTGTGGTTTCACAGCCCTTTAGGCACCTGAATTAGCCACATAACCAGCTGCTTCTAACAGTTTTGTGCATGTGTCAGGCTTAGTACAACGGTACTGTACAATATACAGACATCCAGACAGATAAAAATAGTAAAGCATCAACAAAGACAAAGAGGATTGGCTCTGCACTGCCTTTTCCAGGGAAAAAAATACTTGCAGCTGTATTAGAGCAATTGTCCCACACCAATGGGTATGGCATAATTTTGTTAGCTCC
>JANHGN010006032.1:35509-54468 GCA_024605025.1 Megaceryle maxima
GCTCATGGATTTGTGTATATATATATATATATTTAATAATCAAATACAATAATTATCTTTTAAATAACTTTCAGGCAAAGTAGTGAAAGAGATTAGGAAAGAACATACGGGAAAAGTCACTTTTGACCTTTGTTTTATCCTTAAAACCCAAAAGTGGATTCAGAATGAAAATGAAAGCACTCTAAGTATATTGTGAAATATTTACAGCTCTTATTGCTGCCTGATTTATGTGTGCCAGAGACCAGATTATTCAGACTGGTTTCACAAGCAATATGTTAGTAAACAGGATTTTGTTTGGTAATTACATTAAACATGTCCATATAAGCTTGGATTTAATTACAAGCAGTATTTTACTGTATTTGATAAAAGCACTAAGAAGCAAGAACTAATGATGGCAAAAAGGTCTTCTCTCATTTTAAATAAAGCTTTCCATGTGAAAATCTGTCAACATGAAAAAGTTACTGCTTGTAATGAAGACCAGGCTTAGTTCAGTAATATGTTTACATGCTATACTCCCGAAGAAGAAAAAAAGCAATTGAATTACCCTCTTTAAACCCTGTAGTTTGCAAACACGATTACTCTGGGCACGCTACTGATGTCAACTCCTTCAGCTTGGGGAGACAAAGAAACCAAGTTCAGCCTCGTGACACATCGGAGAGTTTTGCACTACTAACACAGCTCGTTAAGCGTAAGCGAGCCCTCCAGAAGCGCTGGCAGGATTTTTGCAGGAGGTATGTCTGCTCACATCAGGCGTTCAAGCTCTGCTCCTGTCAGCACTTGCACAAGGTTTCACTAATGGATGGGTAATAGCGAAGAGGAGGCGGAGGAGGTTACGGTAATACTTCAACCTACTTAGGGAAGATGTCAGTAAGCGACTAATTAACCCTCTGTTTCCAGCTCTCACATGAACTTGCTCAGCCACCCTCTGCCTGTCTCCACAACGGCTCCACAGCACAAGATCTACTTTCAAAGCAGACTTCAAAGTGACTTTTCAGAACTAGACCAGGGTTCAATGGGTCCCAAGATCACAGTACTAGGGCCCCAGTCTGCTGGCTGCTTGAATAACAAGTTCATCACGCGTCACACTTCTCTTCACCAAACACGCGCCACTTTTCCACCATACTTCTCAACCCTCTGATACACTGAGATGGGCAGGTGCTACATGCAGTGGTTGACTAGAACTGAAGGCCACAGGTATACACACGCTACGCTGACAAGTTTAAATGTTTTCACACTGCTGCACTGAGACAGTTTTCCTACATAACCACCTTTTCCCACGGCAGCCCAGCGCTCCACGTGACAAAGCACCTTACTGACTTCAGCAGAAACTTTTCCTGAATAAAGTCATAATGTATTTAATGATAAAGAACCAAGCAGGTAAGCAGCTCTGTGGCTACCCTGCGTTAGAGGCTCGTACACTAGATTTGTTAGTCTAGCTGCAATTCAGAAACCTGGCACTCTGCTTTTCTTGTAACCGTTTTTGGGTTTTGTTAATGCAACCAGATGGCAAACGCAGCTTGATTACAATCCTCCCTACTTTGATGGGAACTCTTCATTTTACTACTATCAGATGACATTTGCTTTCCTTAATGTACATAGTTTTAGAAAAAATTACAGAAGTGCTATTGCTGCATTACACGAGAAATTCCAGTGTACATTTAGCTGACATAGCATCAGCTGCTGTTTAAACTGGGCTTAGCTAATGGACTTTTAATGTCAGTGGGGTTATGTGCAGTTACTGGCTATTAGCAAGAATGGGCCCTTTCTATAAAAATCACTTTTCCTCAAGTGTGTTGTTTGAACATTCCTTCCTCTGATTTAGTGACTGTCACCAAACACAAAACAAACGCAAGGACGCTGGAATCTACTGTTATCTTTAAAACCAACTTAACCTCAGCCCGGCCTCCAGGAGAGAAATATGTGCTCTGCATTGGTACGAGTGGATGTAAAACTCTAAAGACAAAAGACCGAATTTTCCTTGACTTCCTTTGGTGAGCAAATCCCAAGCAATCCAGTGAAACTAATCAGAAAGAAAGCAAAATTTGATTGAGGTACTGCCATCAATTGATTTCCCTATGAAAAAGGATCTCTCCAATGAAACCCAGCACTCAAACTCACCAGTAAAACGTAGCAGATGAATAGTCCACACAACGTCACTGTCATTTTAATCGTTTTCTTTTCAAATGTTTCTTAAAAATGCAAATTTAAGCCTTTCCTTTTGAGACTGCAAAATGATAAAAATGTTTACAAAGCAAATAAATTAGAACTTCCTGTTGTTGTTAAAGATTTGGAAGGTTTTATCTAATAGCTAAGTCTACTACAAAGGATTAATATATTAACACTTAGGGGGGAAAAAAAAAAAAAAAAAAATCTATCTACACAGAAATAGTTCAGGACCAGCAAAGGACAAAAGTCAGCAGGAGCTGAACCGTTTTGCCTTTCCGAGTGCTCGGGCAAGGCATATGGCACTTCTCATTCTACTGAGTAAACCAGGATAATAACCACTTTCGTTACCAGCTACCAGGTTGCATTTCTAACTCAAGCCATCAAAGCCTTCAATGTTTTTAGTAGTAGAGGTCTTCAGTTCAGAAATGACTGATTGCTGAGGCAGGAAACTGCCACGCATTTGTGTGTATTAGATATTCACATGGATATCTGCCTGCAGTTGGTGGCATTTGGCTGTTAGTGTCCTTATCTGAAATAACGTGATGAAACCCAAGAGAAAAAACATCTACCTGGAAGAATCTCACCAATACATTTTCAAGTGCCTCACTGTTTTAATCTCTCTACAGCAAAAAGCGACATCGCTGCACATAAAGGAAATGGAAAGCCAGAAAATGATTCAAATTATTGAGCTTAAAAAAATCCCAAACCTCCAATCCCCACCCCCAAGACCTGCCAGCAAAAAGAGTGAGATCAAAGTCTGTCCACCCTACAGTCTCACTCTACTTTGTTGACGTGCTTTTAACGCAGATCAGCTTCTGAATGAAATGGATGGAGCTCTACTTGGTGGTGGTCATAACCTGGCCTTGTACAGTGTAAGTCTACCCTTAATAAGCACAAGGGATTTAAAAAGCCAAAAGGAAACTGATAATAAACTCACACATCCCAGTCCTGAACTTTCTAGCTACAAACTTTCTCCTTACTTAGGAACTAAGAAGTTAGGAACTTCCCCTGTGGTACTGCACAGCTATTTCACAAGAGGAAGAGAAGGAAAACCCTCACTCACATTCTTGCCAGCAGAGACCTGCTGTGTAAGAGTGCTGCATTTTATCTGAGCGAGCAACTGAAAGTTACCCACACCTTCAGAAACTGGCGAGGAAGCAGAAAGGAAGTCCCTAAAGCTACATTTGCAACGTCTGCATGAAAGGAATTTGTAATGGGGATGATGACTTGCCAAAAAACTAGTGCAGCTTTGGGGCCAAACAGTTAGAGCAAGGAATACTAGTAGTTCATGAGCCAATTCAGCGAGATTTTCAGTGATTGACACTGGTACGAGGACACACCATTCGACAACAGCCCCAGCCCTTAACTGGACAGATTCTGAGTTTCCATAATCAACTCTGATTTTCAGATCTGAAGTGACTTGAGTTTGACAGGGGAAGCTTTATCTCCTCCCAGTTGAAAGCAACGCTGAGGATTGTCCTAATCCTAAAACAAAGGCTTGAGCAGCAGAGGTTTCTCTATAGTCCCATCTGGCTGCAGACAACCCAAGATGTCAGTCTGGACACGCCACCGTTACCCTGTCAGCCCTGGTTGCTCGCCGCTCATCACGCCTCTCGTCTCGTCATGTGTAGAGCTGCAGAGTGAGCAGGTGGACACACGAAGTTGTGGATGTTGTAGGGAAAGGTGAAAAGAATATATCTGCGCTAACTCTGAGAGCAACTGGCAGAGCTAGGAGATACATTAATGACAGAGGAAATTAATTCAGAGTAAGGCAGCGTGCACGTCCGTACTCTGAATCACTGCCGGTAATTACCTGTGCTACAGGCAGTGTAGGTAAATCCAATGCACATGAGAACAGAATTAGTCTCGCTTGCCGTTCTGTTCCACTTCTTATTCCTCCATTTCAGTACAACTGAACTGCAATTAACCTCATCCACTGAGACTAGATTATTATTTTTCCTCACTACATAAACTTTCCAGTATAAACACGTATGTTGGGACTGGATAAGACAAGCAATGTATTTAAACAGTAAATAAACACACCATATCATAAGAGTGCAGCAATTCATTTTCCAGCCATTATTGTAGCAAATTTTAGCTCTCCAAGAAGCTCCAAATTATCCTCTGGTTATCACTTGTCCCTGCCTGATGTGAAATGCGCTGAAGTCAAGCACAGAAACGCCTGGGGAACAGCTATCGGTTCAAACAAGTTTCCAAACCAGCTGCAATAGAGTCAACCTCTTCTGACAGATCATTCAAGGCTTACTTGAACATTTCCTTCTATCTAGCTGATGAAATGCAAGATTTCTCAAACAATCCCATTCAGCACTCAGGGGACCAAAAAAAAAAACAACCAAAAAAACCCAGCCTGAAGCTTTCCTTTCTCTCAAAGGATACAGTGTTAATCCACAGAGCTTAACATTTCAACCTCTCACTCAATATGAGCCTAAGAAATAAAGCTACTTTACTTCTTAAAAATAACTACTAAGAGACCGGCGGGAGCTACCTAACAAGAAAGTGCTCAGCTGCTGCCAGGCCACTAAAACCCGTCCGAGCTCCTTCGCGTTACTGCTGATAGTGTTACCTCAACAAGAAGAAAAAAAGATACTGATTTCATTGTCTAGGCAACATCACAGCTTTTATGGCTCGCAAGGCAACAAGGTCTTTTGGAGCATAAGTTGTTCACTCAGATGAATGAAGTACAGTTGAATAAGATACTCCTGAATTGCAGATTAAACCCAAATGAAACAAAACAACCCAGGGCAGCGATCCTTATTCCATTTACAAGAGTGATTTAGTCATCTGCTGGATCTGCTCTTGCTCCTTCCAAATTTGGATAACGCTGTGGATCTCACTGGGTGAAGCGAATCCTGCCAAGCCAGCTGCCACCATTAACGGCAGAGCTTCCAGGAAGCTCTGAGCAACAGTGTGTGGGGTTTGACCTTTGTCTTTTCTGTGTGTTTCTAGATACCAGCAGATAGAAAGAAACCATTAGTGAGACCCAGCAAACCCGACATTGGAAAGGCACCCGAGGGCGTAGCATTCCTTCTGTAGCATCCACCTTTGGGACTGCCAGACAAGGAGGAGGAGGGACTGGAGCACCAAGAGTCTTGGGTGCTCAGATGCCTCGAGTTCACATTTTGGCTTCCTTACACTTCTGCTCTGCAGCCTTACACAATTCCCCTTGTATCTCTCTGCCAAAGGGAGATAAATGTAACTGTCCTCCCAACCCATCAAGACAGATTAAAGCTTAAATACCTAATGCATTGTGACAAATAAGAACCTCCCATTGTCTCTGGTAATGCCAACGTGTAGCAAAGCAACTGCAGATGTGCCCCAGGGGAGGTATCATGAGAGAATCATGCACAGCTCTTTGGCTGCCTCTTCCTGCCCTGCCTGCATAGGACTTCTAAGGAAGGAAAGGGAGAGTTTGGGGAGGTGTTGATGCCCTGCAGCGTAGGGGACAGCTCTGCCTTGATGGGGTTATTGCACAATCATGCAAGATAGAGCAGCACTGCTGCTATTTGGGGAACAACAAAGATACTCACCTGAATCCAGCAGCGCCTGCCCTTCCCTGGTGGCATTAAGGGCATGTCTGGCACTACTGAGAATCTGGGGCTCTATCTCAATCTGCATCACAGTAAAATCAACATGATTAAAAAAAAAAGAAAAAAAGAGTAAGACCTAGAAAATGCTGTAAATAGATGTCTTAATGAGTGCTTAACGAGGACTGTAAGTTGAATTTAACAGTGAGGCTCTTCCCGAGGCTGGTTGGAATATATGGGAAAATGGAAATGAAAACTGTTATTGTCGAAAGACTTGACTGTTTAGTTTTCACTGAACACCTAACAGAGTCTCAGAAAGTGTAAGTCAAAGTTTGGCCAGTAAGGCAAATATTTGGGGCTGTAATGCCCTTTTCACTCAAGTGACTGAATTTTTCTGGTTTTGATTAAGGTTTTCTTTGTTTTTTTTTTTTTTTTCAACCTCCTCTCAGCAAATAAACAAAAAGGATTCTCTGCTTGTTTGTGTCCCCCCCCAAAATTTTTTTCACATTGATAAAAAAGATATTTTTAAGTGAAACTACTTTTGCATGAAGCTTTTCTTCCCTGGCCCAAACTTTTAGATAATAATGTGCCAGGCTATAAAGGGACTCCCCAGGTCCCAGCATTTGATGAATTGGGAGGAAATCCCATGTTTCCTGCTTAACGTACGTGTGATCTGGGATGGAGCTATAAAAGCAAACAGGAAGCTGTTCTAGTGATGACTACCTAGGGGGAAAAGCTGTGTACAGGCATCTCGGAGATTACTGAAAGCTGGGGAAAAACCTCTGGCAGCTCTTGAGCTGCTCTGAGTCACTGCACCTTACTTGTGCACGGAGTTTGGACGGTCCAGCCTGATGAAAAGCAACTGGAACACAAGCACAGTTTGGGGTTTTCTTTTGCCATCTCCGGCTGGCTTCATGCCCACAGCTTAGGGTCAGTTTTATGCTCCATCTTTACCCAAGAAAGACAAATCTAAATACAAACCCCACATCTGACGCTCTACCAAATATTTAAGCAGACCTATCACTAAAACAATGACAACACTAAATAAATTATCTCCTTATCACACTGCTGGAGTTCGGGGTCGGAGTAGCTGCAGATCACCCCATTAAATTAAACACAGGGAAACAAAATACGAGGAAAAAAAGGGGGGATTTTGTTGTTCCTATTTGTTCGCTGGAGGCGTCTGTACAACCATTTCCCTCTTCGCGCAATTTCAGACGCTTGCTTACAGACGATGTAAATTAAATCTTTCTTTGGATACAGTCTGCCTCCCAGAAGACTTAATACCATTTCCTTCGGATCACCTCTTGGATAACGTTATGATGAAAAGCTCCAGGGGCACCTGCTCCGGAGACTGGACTCTACCGAGCACCCGCAGTAAATCACTTCAAACACCACCATCCCGCCCGTCCTCGGAAGCGGTTAGCGCTGAACCGCGCCTCCGCACATCATTCTGCCGCTGTGCTGACGGAGCTTGCAGCCAACTGGAAAACCGCTGCTCCTCGTCGCTTACTCCTCGCTTTTAATCCTTGACCTACGCTTTAAAAGCTTGCGCTGTTTTCCACCTCCAAGTCGAGGGCGAAAGCGAAGCCGGCTAAAGAAACTGACAGGCGATGTCATTGCTGCTCTATTGGCGCCGATGCCAAGATCGCTGCCTGCTAAACTGGGATACCTCCACTGGGTGGCTAACAAGATGTGCACTTCACAAACCAGCACAACCCTCTCCCCACTCGAAAAGGGCAGGAAAGAGGGAATGGGAAAGGGAATGCCATTTTTTCCTACACTGACATATAGTTCTATGAAACATACTGCATAGGCAGAGCGCCCACGATTCCATTAACTTTGATTTCAAAGACAGCCTCCAGTGATGTTTTCAATGACAAATCAACGATCTGCACATATCAGACTCACATTGAGTCAGATCTTCTTTGACTAAATCGCAGCAACGAACTGTTCACTACTTTGAGTATGCAAATTTACCTAGGAATCCCTCTTTGTAACAGCAATTAAAACATACTTCTCTGATAACAGCAAAAACATCTTTTGTGCCTTTTTTTTTTTTTTTCCCCAGAAAAAGTAACCAGAACTGATTCTTCAAATGTCCAATGATTTAAAATGCAGAAAGGCACCAGAAAGCAACAAGCAGCTACAAAACGGGCTACCCCAAACAAGATCACTTAGCTGGTAGCACAAACTAAACGTAGCTTCACTTTTCAAAGTACACACAAATCTCTGGTCATGTACTTCATGAAAATACTCAATTGTTGTCCTAGTCAGCCTGGGCTCCTCTCACCTTCCATGGGAACTGACACTGCTTTGCATCCCATTGAACTGAACCAGACAGACTGTGCCTCAAAACACCGCTGTTCCACTTGCACAAAAGTCAAGATATTTACTTGAAAGTATCTAATAAATGTGATCCACATTTTCCCCTCTCTCGCTGTGCAGACCAGCTATGGAAGTGATTTGCTTGGCCTTGGCACAGAGCCGTATTCCTGTTTTCAGATGTACTGTATTTGGAAAATTAAATTAGGAAAATCTTTTTAACATGGTTAATGCTTTTTCCCATTGCTGAATTTGGATGTCACACACAAAGCTAGTCCCAAAATATAGTGAATAATTAGGGTTTGAAACCATTACCAAAGGAAAAAAAAAAAGGGGGGGGGGAGGGAGTGAATTCTGTGATAATGATCCATATAAAATGATTATGTTACACAGGCACAACAATTGTGGAAATGTTTAGATACACTCAGGCATTTCTTACTGTAGAGAGGAATAAATGACAGTGACAGTAATGCTGAGAAGCCATCAGAAGGGGGCTGTATTTGATGTATATACTTCCCTCCCCTCCCCCATAACTGTCACAACCAGCTGCTTGAGACTGGAGCCACAGGAAGAGGAGCCAAGGTGCTGCCTCCCATGTTCCCAGGGAGGAATCCCTCCTCCATGGACAAATCCATCCACTTCATTTTAATTCTGCTTCAATTGCACCTTGGGCAGCAGAGGAAACCTGGTGGCTGCTCTGCTTTCAGCAAGGCCTGCTATGGTACCACAGTGCTACTCACGGCCGGGCGGGCTGGCCCCGTATCCAGCCCGAACGCAGCACCATCATCCAGACCTGCCACAGCACACGGCTCTAAACCAAAGCGATGTCCGAAGGGGCACATCCATTCACAATGAAGCACTGCTTGGCCCTTGCTTTACTAACACAAATACTATCACACCCTCATGATCAAATACAAGCGGTCCACTGATGCATCAAGATAATTAAATCATTTCCCCCCTTTTTTCAACAAAATGTGCTTAGGTATTTAATTAAGAAGTGCGTCCCCAAAAGGTTAGTACATTCACATGTTATATTTCACTTTTTCCACACCAAGCATTTTCAAACTGCTGCTGTTGCTAATGCAGGCTATGCTGGGGCAAGCCAAGTATCTGCACATATGGCTCTTTTACAGTTTTCTTTTTAAATTATCACTTTGATTTAATTAGGTTTGAGGGTTAAGCATTCAAAAAAAGTATTCTTTTGTTGTAAAGCAACAACTGAAACAAAAAACTCATTAATATATATATCTCATTAATAGTCTCTTTAGTTTTTCTATCCATCTCTTAGCCATCACTGTTAGCCCACAAAGCTGGCTGAACCATGCTTGTCACTACAGGTACGACAGCCTGACCCCCCCTTTTCATCCCACCTATACCCCAAAAAGGAAGGGGCCACAGGATAAGCTCCTCAAATGCTTTTAATACTCAAAGATGGGGTCAGGGAAGTGCAACAGATAAAAAACAGTCTCTCTGCTGATTGAGGAGCCAAAGAAAAAGTTCCTTTTATGGGACAAGGCACTGAAATGCCAGGCAGGGGTAGGTACTTTGCTGCAAGGTTGGTTGCTCTTTCTTTCACAGTTTGGGAGGTTTAAGTTCTCATTCTGATGTAGCTTATCCTAGAGGTATAATGAATGCTGTGAACACCAGATCAGAGCTGATTCTGGCTTGATAATCGGTCTGGCCCCATTCACCCTGCTTTGAGAACTAAGGGCTGTCTCAATCATTGTGGCCATTTCCTGTTCTCTCCTGATAACAGCAGAAAAATACTTAAGACAGCTTCAGATAAGAAGATAAGAAATGCTAATAAAACAAAAAGTGCATTTAGCTGTGCAGAGAAGCTCACAGGAGGATGCTGAGATGTAGTGATGTGAATCTCTCTGCCAGGGAGTGTGGGGGTTGGTCCACCAACTACTCGGTTAATAAATTTATTTTCCACAAGGCAATAAAAAAGGAAGGGATGAAAGCAGAAGCTTCAGCAATGCTCATGGACTCCTCGGCCTGCTTCAGAAGATAAAGATAGTTGGGGAATGGAGAAGAAAAGCAAACCAAGTAATAGTACCAGCAGCAAGTATTGGGAAAAAACATACACACCCTCTTTCCCTTCCCCTCCTACTGTTCCTAAATCATCATTATGTGCTTGTATATGAAGACACCACTTGAAGGTTTTTCTCCTTTTCAAGGTATCATAATGGAAAACTGATTTATTTTTTTTTTCCCCCCCAGTTAGAACCAATTCAGCTGTCTCCAAATCCACTGAAAATCCGAAGACCGAGACCTGTCTGAAGTGGAACTTCCACGTGTCCTATTTCTATTGCTCTCAAAGGAATGCAGCTGAAAAGACTGGAGGGGTGTTTCCATTTCTAAGGAGAGAGACTTGAGGGGAGGATGACTTTAGAAAAAAAGAGGTTGGGTAAGAATCATTTCAATGTTCATGCATTTTTGGAAACATAAAAATAAAGCAGAGAGAAAACTTTGTCCACTGCTATATGATGAGAAAACTTCCTGAAGAGGGCACAGTTAAACTGTTGATTCATTGCCTCACTGAAGCACTACACACACATACATGAAGATCCCCATGGCAAACACCAATCAGAAAATCCCTCGGCTCTGGGAAAGATGCCAAAACCAAGTGTGCACCCAAATTGTGCCTGGTTCTAGCAAATGGGAAATAAAAATAAAAGCATACGTGGAAAAACAAGTCCAAGACAAACTACTGTATCCCAACCACATTCCCTGGGTTTTCCACTCGGTTGTCAAAGTTTATCGCACGCCACACAGTGGGAAGCTTTGTTGAAGAGCTCTCCACCCCTCTCTGGGTAGGTGAGCACACGCGTGCCACCCCTCACGGTGTAGGCGCGGGGGGCCCGGCTCCTCTGCCCTCGTGGTGTTTCTGTTGCACATGTCGTGTTACGGAAGGGACGTGTGGAGAGGAGAGACCATCTGAAAGTGAGGTATGCCCTGTGGCACTGAGATGTGTGCTCTGAAACAGCCCAAGGCAGGGGGTCCTCTCTTCCCCACTCAGGCCATCTGTCACACGAATTACCCGTGTGCTGCCGGCAGAGCAGCAAGGCTCCTCTCTGCTCCAGGTCCAGCTGAGAGGATCTTTCCTCTTCAACACCCTCCCATGTACACAGCCTGATGCATACCCACTGACACCTAGGTCTACATGCACACAGTGCTGTTAGAACCTTTACATACATTACATCAAATCTGTCCTCGAACATAAAACCGACCAGTGAGAGGACGGTACATAAGACACCGAAGAAATGAGATATGATGCAGAAAGGATTCATGTACTCTTGGTCTCTGCTACCCCTTTTTAATGACCGGATTTCTGATCTTCCTGCGAGATAAACACCCAGTAGGGGTGAGAGAATGTGACTCTGAGGATGGAGTAAGTATCAGTGGGAAACAGATTAGCACTGTTACATGTACAGACATGCTGTACAGTGCATCCAGCCCCGGCAGCAAGCCTGCAGCTCCCCAAAGCCTGCCAGGGGCTCTGGGCATCAGAGCAACCAGCACCACTCTCTTGTCAGGAAGGCCGTGGAGGAGTGCACTTTGTAACGGCTGGTGAGAGCACGGGGTCGGATCTGTGCAGTGGTCTCAAGTGCCTCTCTACAGAGATGATGGGGGGGGGACACCAAGCATTCTTCCACTTCCATTATGCTAACAACTCTAAATCAAAGCTTTGGTGCATATTATTATTTCTTGGTGGCATATATGAAAGAAAAAACAACCCAAACCAGCTTCCAGAATTCCCTTTCTCTTGTTAACCACATAACCAAGATTTCCAAGTGCTTTAAGGAACCCGCACATCCTTGCTATGTGCAGCTCTGCCCACATGCAGCAGCAACCTCTCTTTCTAGTGCTGAGGAGGTTGTAGAAAAGTATTTCCCAGCAAAAGCCACGCATTTCCACGTTAGGTCTAACTCCTGGGAAGAGCGAAGGAAAGCACCGAGAAAGTTTATCCGGCATCAGCTCGCCGGAGAAAAAGCCTCCGGCTGTGGCTGTCTGCCGGGCGGGTGACACACGGAGCCAGGGCTCTTTGTGATGCTCTCAAGACATCGCTAAACACGCACTGAGAAGCAAGACATTTTCACTTGGAAAGGCTACACATGGGCTAAAGGGAAAACAGATCCAGATGTACTCCAGAACCCCCGACAAGGGAGGGCGAAAAGGGGAAAAAAAAAAAAAAAAAGGCAGCATAAACACAGAAACACAGTAACTCCCTTCGGGTATATCATGTTTTAGGCACGAATAAGAAGGCTGTGAGGGGGAAGATGGGGGGCTCACGAATGACCATCGCCTGCAGAGCCCCGGGGCACGGCTGTGCCGCTGCAGAGGGACACCCGCCTCGCACCTGCCTTTCCCACGCACCTTGCCAGCCCTCCGGGGCGGGGGAGCGGCGCCGGTGAGCCCCGGAGGGCTGTCGGCGGGGCCCCTTCATCCCAAATCCCCCCCCCCTTCCTTCGGCCTCGCTGCTCCCGCTGAGGGTGGAGTGCAGGGAAGTGCCAGCCCCGGCTGTCCCGGCCGGGCTCAGCCACGACCGACCCGACCCGGCGGGGGCGACCGGACCCCCCTCAGACCCCGGCGGGTGCCGTGCATGCGGGGGAACGCGCTGAGTCCAGAGACGCGCACAAGAGGAAAATCAACCAACACGGCACAAATTCGCACGTTCAGCCCGCAGCCGGCGGATGCCCCGGTCCCTCTCCCTCCATCCCTCGCCTTACCTTGCGCCGCGGAGCCGGGCCGGCTGGCCCCCAGGACGGCCAGGGCGGGGAGCACCACGGTCTGCAGCAGGTATCCCAGTCCCAGCCCGCAGCGGGCCGCCGTCCCCTCCAGCCCCTTCCCCATGGCCGGGGCAAGGGGGGGAGTCGCGCAGAGCCGCGGAGCTTTTCTGGGCCGCCTCTGCCTCCGCCGGCCCCGTCCCGCCGCCGGGCGCAGAGGGACGCGGAGGAGCGCGGAGCCCCCGCGAGGCGCTCAGGCTGCGCGGGGGGCACCGTTCGTAGCGGGGGGGCAGGGGCGCTTCATGGCCCCGCGAAGGGGCGCGGAGCGGCGCGGAGCCCGGCGGATCGCTGCCTTCTTCCCGCGGGCGGCTCGGCGCGGCTGCCTCCACCCCGGGGGTGGGCGGGGGCGGGGGCCGGGGCCGGGGCCGGGGCAGGGGCTGGGGAGAGGGGGCTGCGCCGGCCGCCTGCGATAAAATGCGAGCCGGAGAGAGGAGCAGACCCAGAGGGAAAGGGGCGGGGGAGGCTGGGAGCCACCCGCTGCAGAACCGGCCCCCTTTCGCCTCCCCCGCCCGCTCCCCCTGCGCGCACACCCGCGGGCACACTCGCACGCAGATGCGAATGCACACATGTGCACACACATGCACACGCACAAACACACACACACCTCCTCCCAGCCCACCCCAGCCCTGCAGCCGGGAGAAGCCCCGGGAGGTCGGGCTGCGCTGGACGGACCCCACTACACCCGTGGCTCTCTCATCCTCACACCGTCCCCGTGAGCCCGACACCCCACACATCTGCAGGGCTCCCGGGGGACCAGGGCCGTCCTACAAAATGTAGGGTGGGAGCCCCCCGTGGCGGCCAGGTGGCACCAGTCCGCTCCCACAAGCAGCAGGGTGGGGGGCAGGGGGGCAGGCAGCACGGGAGGGATGTCGGGGAGCCCCCTCCCCATTCCTGGGGACCATCTCCCCATTTGCCTCCCTGGGTTTCTCTCAAGGCTGCGGTCGCTCCCTGACAGATCTTGCCCTCCCACCCTCCTTACACCCCCAAAAAGCTCTCCCCTGACCTCTGCCTTCACCACGCGCCCACCAAACCTCACTCGGAATGGCAGTGCCCACATCTCAGTTTCACTGCTCAACCAGAGCTCGCTTGGCTTCTTCTGTTGCTTTCTAGGGCTTATTTTGGTGCCTGAGTTGTTGGGTTTTGGGTTTAAGTTCCCTCTCCCTTTGTAGTGTGCCGGAGGGCTGGCCCCAGCCGTGACCAGACCCAGCTACTACCAATGCGAAGGGTCTGCGGTCCCAAAGCCATCCCCATAGCGTGGTATTCCAGGGAGCGTCACCTTCTCCAGCCCAGAAGCTTGCCCAAGCAGGGCTGCGTGCGCTGTTTTCCTCCGAGGCGCGGCTGGGATCTTCCCAGACACGCTGCCTTTGCCTCCCGCCCCTGGCAGAACAGCAGCAGCCTTGCCGATGCTGCAGGAGGGTTTCCCAAAGGCCACAGGATCTGCCTGTCCCCAAGGAGGCTCCGTCCCACCTGCCCCCTGACTTTAACGCCCTTCCCAGGCAATTACCCAGGCTGTTCCCATCTCTGGGTTTGGGGGGCTGTTTTGTTTTTTTCTCCTCCGCAGCAGCTGACACAAAGCTGAAGTGTGACAGAAACACAACTTGGTTTTGGTTTTTGTTTGCTTTTGGTGGTGTTGGTTGTTGGTGGTTTTTTTTTTTTTGTACAGACATAGAGCAAGAAACGGGCAGATTTTGTTCTGGGCAGCAGCTGGAAGGTGCCCCGGGAAAGGTGCATTCCAAGCCCAAAAGGCTGATTCACCCAGTAAGTCTAAGCAGTTCTCTCCAACTAGAGCACTCCAGCTCTCCATCTCCTGGCTGTACTACATCTTTTAAGCGGGAGAGTCCATCTGCTTCAAACGCTATGCCATAGTTCAGAAAACATTAAGGCTCCAACCAGAACTTGGGAGTTAAGTCCTCAGACTGTATAAGTGGTGGAAGGTAAACTCCCAACTTATAGTCATGTTCAATGGCAAATGTGGCTCCTGAACAAGAGCTCTTTGGATTGCCTATCCATCCCTGATATCCCTGACCTCACGCTCCCTAGCCTTACGTCTCAGGTTGGCAGTCAACAGAGCAGCTCACCACGTACGATGTCTGTTCTCCAGTTTTCCTGTAACTGTGTTAAGTTGGGAGCACCTCTCATTTGTCGGGTATTTACTCTTTCCTGTGCTAGGGGAACCTTTGCAGAGGCAAGAGACTGCTGAAAGATGTCACACGTGGAAGATGTATTCGTTGCAGCACCAGCTGACGGGCACATCTACTGCCACGAGGGACGGGGGAGGGAGGGCTTGCTTCTCCATTAAATGGACTTAATTTATTTTCGATGTTTTGGGGCTTCCCAGGAGTAATACCTATAGTTCCAGGCTTAGTTTCTAGTTAGTAGCTCAGTGACCTCATTAAATAGGTCCATCCCAATTTCAAGACAATGTCCCCACTGCCCTGTCCAAGGATCCCTGGTGGCTGCCAACTTGTCAGCCTCTCTGCCCTGGAGTAGGTGCGTGGGGGAGCATTGCTGCGTCACAGCCATGACAGAAGCGATGGCACAGGGACACCAGCTCTCGGCTTTGGGAGAAGCGAGTCTTTTCCCAGTATGCAAGGTGTGGTAGACCACAGAGGAAGAAGGGCACTGCAGCCTGAGGTGTTCAGTAATCACTTTTCTACCAGAAGTAGATATACCTGGAGAAGAAGGGAAGCAACAGCAACGAATAGCTGAATAGGGATCTTCTCTAGAAAATCTGCTTTCAAATCCTTCTGTGCTCCATTATGTGTAACAAGGGCAACCAAGGATGCTCTGCATGCCTGCATCACGAAGCTTCCTCAGAGGTCCTCCATGCACTGACAAATGGCACTTGTGCCTGGGCCATCCCTAATGTCACCACTCTGGGTTTTGCCTGTTCAGAGCCAGTCTGTCCCAGGGGCTCCTTACCCTTCTCTCTATGAGGTAAGCAGAAGTATTAGCCCAGCTTAATAAATTTCAGATTTGACACAGGAGTTAAAGGACTGAGATAATTCAGGGATTTGGGATTACAAAGTGTAAATTGCCTGGATTTATTCCAGAAGTGTTTGGAGTTTTTTTCCCCTGATAGTATCTGGCTGGGGAGGTGTTTTCCCAGCTGTTTGAAAAGTTAGTGACTTAAAAATACACATAATGTTGGTTTATCTTTTTATCACTTTTAATGTCCTCAAAACTCACTGCATACCTTTCATAAACTCATCTGAATCAAGCACTAATCACCAATTTTCATACGTAGACAACAATATCAGGTGTCAAACAGTTTGCATTGGAAAGTGGATTTAGCAGCCTAACAGGTGTCACCTTAGCTGGTTTTTCAGGTAAATTCAAGATATTGCAACTCCAAATTAGGTACGATACCCATAGTAATGACTATAAAATCTAAGGTAGAATTTAGATGGTTCCTGTGTAAATTGTGTACAAAAGGGTTGGTTGGTTTGTTTGTTTTTCCAAAAGAGCTTTTTAAATGAGAGTTAGGTTCTAAATCAATACGTGAAGTTTTTCACCCCTGCTGTCAACTCAGGAATTTCAAGCTCTTGACAAGCAGATTTTGAAAGCACAGAGCTGGTGAATTTGACTTCAGTGTATTTTATTACCCAAGCATCTGGGGTTGCAAACCAATCAATTAGAAGGCGTATTGGATTTGAAAAGTCTTATCGGCTTTCATAATTAATATTGTGAATGGTAGTATAGGGACCAGCTTTCGCTCCGCGTGTTTTCTCAGGATCCTCTACATTCATAGCCATTTACACAAACCTTATTCTAATTACAGAACTCAAGGGAAATTTCTGTTTCCTTTTGTTAGGGTGGCAGAGCTCAGGACCATGCTGCATCAGGCACTGTACTACAACAAAGAGCCCCGAGCCCTGTTGCAAAGAGTTGCGAAATTTGATTAATGACTTTGGAGCAGAGGCACTAAGGTCCCCTGTGTTACGTGGGACTTGAGGAATGCTGAGTTGAACAAGGATGGGAGTCTCTTCTGTGCATTGATAATGACGAGTCAGATTCAGTAACCCATCCTCACACTGAGCTTTGTGTTCCTAGTGGCTATTGTCACCTCAGGGCAACCGGCCCGTGGACTCATTTGCTACACGAACATTAATGAGGAATGCAGATTCAGGCTCCACATCAGGTGATTATGTTCGATAGCCAAGACGCTCTCAGCTACTGAGATACACCTACAACACCATCAAGTATTGAGCTGTTTGCAAAGCTGGGTGGCACACGGCATGCGTGCCATGAAAGGTGTATCACACACCTGCATTCAGCTGTGCCATACCCTCAGGCTCTGCCCTGCTGCTTTTATTCTACGGCAGAACCCAGCACAACGCAATCCATAAGGCAGGTGTGTGACAAGCCTCTCACTTCGCTGACATATGTACCACAAGCTATCAAGTGCTGCGGTTTTCTCTCACAGTTCAGATAGGCAGCTACTTCCTCTGTGCTTGTCTCAGGTGATACTGTGGAGCACCAAATGAAACTACCCCTCTGATACCTTACATTTCAAGACCAACACAACTTCATTCCCAGTAAATAATTCTGAGCAGCTTTTTTTTTCACGCTGGGAATGACAGTTTGCAGTGGAATTTTGGTAAAAGAAATATTTCTTTTGTGCCTAATGAAATCTATTAAATTTACTGATCGTGTCTCAAAATCACTACTTTGTTTGCTTATTTATGGAACCAGATCATTCAAAGTTCATCCATACTCATGCGCTACACTATTATGCTACATTTTCAGTCTTGACTACGTATTAGCAAGACCATGGGTTAACTTATATGTTCCTACCCACCGCAGCAGTTTAAACAGTGTTCACAACCACCCATAACAACCCATAACGACCACCAGTCCAGAACTGTGCTGAGTCACCTGGAGGCCATATGATGTCCTGCTCCTTTTCAGGTGCACAGATCCCATTTGTTTAATAAATTCATGGCAGTGAACAACTTTTGCATCCTCACCGTTCTTTCGAACAGTTCGGGTCTTCATAATAATTGATGTTCTCGAACTAAAGAACCATTTTGAGTAATTATACTAAAGGTAGGGCCACATTCTGTCTCTGGATTCACGCTGGATACTCTGCATATCATCCTGTTGTGTCCTACTGTGCATAACAAGCCCCTGTAATTTGTGCCAGAGGACGCTGCTGGAGCTGGACTCATACACCTAGGGAATAAAAGTGAAAAACTCAGAGGCGTTTTAAGTCTCACTTTCAGTTTTTCACAGGTGTCATATTCATGGATGGCAATGGGAATTAAGCTCCTTGCCCATTTCTGAAATGTATTGTCCTGCTACAGCAAAAGAATGCAACCAGAGGGCTGCTTCTTTCATGCGAGCTCTCAGTAAACAGGTTGCAGATTTCTTATTTATCCATTCTCTCTTCACGTTTGTCTGGGGAGTATTTTCCCTGAGCAGTTCCCACGCTGCAGCTGGTTCAGGCACCATTCACCACTATGCAAACTATTCCTGTTGTGGGATCTGATAGCAGAACAATTCCCAGCCCGGACAGTTGGTAACAGAAAAAGAAAGGAAAGGAAAAGGAGGGAAAGGAAAGAGGAAAGGGAAAGGGAAAGGGAAAGGGAAAGGAGGAGAAGAAGGAAAAAGAAAGAAGGAAGAAAAAGAAAAGATACGAAAAGAAGAAAAAAGAAGGGGGAAAAAAAAGGAGAAAGAAGCGAAGAGAAGCGAGAGACTGGGACGGAGCGATCCTGGCCGCGTCCAGCTCTGCCGGTTTGCGGGGAAGGCGACACCCGCCACGGGCGCTCCGCGGGCGGCGGCCGGCAGGGGGCGCTGTGTCACGCGGGCCGCGCGCCGGCAGAGGCCGGTCCGAGGGTCCCGGGGCCGCTCGTGACCTGAGACGCTTCCCGGGGCTCGAGCCCCGCCGCGGGTCGGCCCCGGGCAACTGCGGAGACTCCCTGCCCGCGGCTCGCGGCCCAGCTGCCTCCTCAGCGACAACCCCGGCACCTCAACAACCCCCCCGGCATCTCAACAACCCCCCCCCGCACCCCAACACCCCCCCCCCACCACCCCACCCCCCCCCCCGCCACCCCAACCCCCCCCCCCCCCCCCACCACGCCCCCCCAACACCCCAAACACCCCCTCCCCCCCACCCCACCCCCCCGCCGCC
>JANHGN010006033.1:0-14706 GCA_024605025.1 Megaceryle maxima
CCCGCCGCCGCCGCCGCCATCTCTTCCCAGCAGCTTTGTCTGCTGCCCGTGCCGCCTGGCCCCCCTTCCCGCCCCCTCGTCCTCTGGTAGAGCCGCTCTGTGGGAGCAGCTCCCCGTGCTCGCTCCTCCGTGTGTGCTTGTTGTGGTTCACGCACAACGCACAGACTGCCCCCTTCCAGGCTTGTGCGAGTGCAGCCCCGGCAGGTATGTCCTCTTCTTTGCCCTGGCACCTCCGTCTTTGCGCGTCCCGAGGAGGTGTTTTGCCTCGCAGGTAAAATCGCCAGTGCTTTCCGTGTCCCTTCAGGTGACTCTGAAGGCGCGGCGGCCAGAGGCTGCATGTTGTTAGCAAGCCCTGAGGCGTTATCTAGTCGGTTGGCTGCAGCATGTTCCCCCGATGTGTGTTCTTTAATTGCCTCAAAACAGCACGTGGGGGAAGAAGACAGAGGACTGGCTTTTCCAGGGTTTGCTTACTTAAAAAAAAAAAAAAAAAAATCGCAGTGATGCTGGAAACACCTTCCTATTTTTGCTGGTTTCATGCTTTGGCTGCCTTAACTGTGAAAAGCCACACCTGCCTTCTAGGAGAGTGGACACCTAGCTCATCTCTCTCTCTGAAATCCTCAAAGATGTGTAATAACAGGATATCTACACATCAGATGTTATATTATGAATTCTTTTAATGATAGAGCTTTTGAAGCCTCTAAATTGTGTACATGCTTTGGGGCTTAAAATCCATATTTATGTTTGAGTGTGTAGGAAATGTCCCAGTTGTTTGAAGATGAAAAGTATAAGTTGTCATATGTGTTTTGTTTTTTTTTTTTTTTGCTTTCAGTCTGAATTACTGTCTCTTGGTTATGGCTGGGGAAGGCTTTCATGCTGGTAATCAAGGTTCTCTGTTGTTAGTCTGATAACTTTCTCTTCTGTCACTGGAAATCTTAAGATCAAAGTAAAACTGCTGTCACTATATATTCCTGTGCTGGAGAGTTGATGCTCATTGGTGGGTAGCAGTGATGAAAAGCTGCTGCTATTCAAGAGAAAGAAACAGCTGAGAAACAGAGATGGAGATGATGCAGATACGTGATGTAGCAGCCAGATTGAGTGGTAAACCAGAATTGAGTCACTGGGAAAGAGACTGGTGCTCCTTCCCTTCTAGTGACTGTTTTGAGATGTACTTCAGGTTTAAAAGTGTAGTGATTTAATCCCAGCTGGAAACTAAGCACCATGCAGCCACTCACTTGCTCCTTCTGCCTCCCAATGGGATGGGGGAAAAATCAGAGAAAAAGATAAAACTTGTGGGTTGAGATGAGAACAGTTGAGTAACTAAAATTAAATAAAGTAAAATAACAATAAAAAATAATAATTGTAATGAAAAGGAATATGTGTATATCTATATATACATAAGGAAATGGAAATAAAACCCAAGGAAAGACAATTGGTGCGCAATGCAATTGCTCACCACCTCCGGACCGATGTCCAAGCAGCAATCAGCCCCTGCCCCAGGCACCTCCTCCCAGTTTATATACTGAGCATGACATTCAATGGTAGGGAATATCCCTCTGGATAGTTTGGGTCAGCTGTCCTGTCCATGCTTCCTCTCAGCTTCTTGTGCACCTGCTCGCTGTCAGAGCACAGGAAACTTGAAAAATCCTTATTTTAGGGTAAGCACTACTTAGCAATGACTAAAACATAAGTGTATTTTCCATCTATTGTGAGAAATCAATGTTCTTACACTAGAGCCAAAAGACAGCCCTGTACCAGCTACTAGGAAGAAAATTAATTCTATCCCGGCCAGAACCAGGACAAAATCATCGTAACTGATTTCCAACTGGTGGCTCTGTAGGTAATGTAGGAAGATGCATTCTGGACATCTAGAGCTCTCTTTGCTCTGCAGCTTCACTAGGTCTTTCTGGTGACTTGCTTCTTCAGTGTTCCGTACCAGAAGGGAACTTGCCCACAACTGCTAAATAAGGAACAGTCATTTGAGATTCATAGTAAGGCATGGATAATGTGCTGATAGAAGATCTTGTTCTCTGTGCTTCAGTATGGAATAGAAATAGAACCTTTTCTGTAAAGTATTTGTACACCATTAGCCCCGTGAAGTTACGGCAAATTTCTGTGCTCTTAATGAGGGAAATGGAATTAAAAGTTGTCTAAGCCAGTCTTTGTTTCCTGCCTTTCTAGTTTTTGGATAGTTTAAGGAAATTACATGAGCAATGGCGCTCTGCAAACTAGCAGAATGTGCTTTTGATTCCCTGGGTTGCCAAAGGTCTGTTGGAACCAGAATGTCTTCCTGTGTAGAATTCCAAGTGCAGATTTTGGGCTGATGCATAGATGTTTGGCTCCCTATGGTGGTGTAGAGAAGTTTGTTAATGTGAAGGTTAAAATGCTAGTAGCAATGGAACTTTAGTGCAAAAATATCTTTATTAATTTCTACCCTTTGTATCTGCCACTCTGAATAAATGGATATAAAAGTTATAAATCAAAAAACCTGACCCTATTGGATATATCCTCTGATCTATGGAACTATCTTAAGTTAACTGGGACATCTTGAGCATACAGTTCTGGATCTCCTGTTGTATTCTGCTGGTGTTTTGTCTTGACATCCTTCATTTCACCTTTCATTTTTCCATGTAGCAGTGAAAATTGTTTTAATAATAATTACAAGCTCTTATTTATAGCCCTTCAGTCTTAGCATTTGATGTTGAGAAATGCCTTTATTCCTTTCAAAATAAATAAATTAGGAAAAAAGGTGATTTATCTGTCCCCAATTTACCAAGGTACTCATTGGCTGTCCAAAAAAATGTCCTGGCAAGTAAGGCAGACCGATTGTGTGCGTTTTGTGTTTTGTTTTTGTTTGTTTGTTTTTGTAGGGTTTTGTGTGTGTGTGTGTGTGGTTTTTTGTTGTTTTGTTTTTGTTGGTGGTTTGTTTATTTTTTTTCCCCTAAAATAGGACTTTTTATTTGACAGATAAATTAGGCTTTAAGTCATGTAGCATTATAAAGAGGGGGAGGTATGTTGCACTTTTGCTTCCAGCTAGGAGCTGGAATCTCCTTTCTCTCCTTCTTCCATCTCTAGTTTTTGAAGAGCTGTGATTTTTGGGAGACAACATGTTAATAAACACACTGATACAAAGTCAAAGAGTCTATCCTTAAAGGAACATTCTGTCCAACTCTACCAAATACAATGTGCTGGAGGAGATGTAGGAAATTCTAGCTTGTTCTGCAGGTTGTTGAAGCTTTCTTGTTCTTGTGTGACTGCATATCCCCCTGCCTTTTTACATTTATTCTTTTATTTAAATATGTGAGTGATAAGAAGAATGCAGGCTCATGTTTTGCTTTATTTTACTGAACTGGACAGCTGCCAAAAGGAGTGGTCCTACTCTGTTTTGGTTCTCTTTTTTTGCCTCTTCCCAAGGCCAAGTCACACCTTTCTGTTACTTTTCTTCTCCGCATCAGCACACTCACTAGGGTCAGGACAATTCATTCAACTTTCCCACTCAGTGAAAGACTTTGGAAGAAGGATTTATTTGGATCATCTTGCCAAATTGGTTGCTGCACAATCATACAATGGTAGAGCTGTTGTGTGAGGGAACAGAGCAGAGAATGTGTTCATGTGTTGGAAGGGAAGAAGGATTTCCCATGCAATGCCCTTACGCCCTCCTGCTCTTGAGCCGTGTCCCTTTGTTAATCTGTGTGCTGCGTAACGTTCTGTCGAAACACCAGCAACCCACAGACAGAAATGTGGCTTTCATGCCAGCCCGGGTTGTTCTTTGCTGTCATCCTTTCTCTTGCTAATCTTGGGTTTTGGATTCAACCAGTTCTTAATGAAGATATCTGTACCTTGTGAGCACTGGGTAAGTGGACTGTGCAGGTTGCAAAGGAGGTGTGCAGCAGGCTGCTAGAGAAGCAGCTGGGGTCCTGTTTGACTCCAGGTGTCACTCCTGGCTGTGCTTCTGTTTAATGTTTCATTAATAATACACCACGTATGCGTATATTCTGTATTTGTTGGGACAGTCTTTTGTGATGCTTTCTTAAAGCAGCTGTTTGGAACTGTGGGTGCAGATTTACTACCCCAGATTTGGACACTAGAATTAAACACTTTCAGATCAGCTGTATTTTGCTATTGACTGAGAAAGCTGCACTTCAGAAAACCACCTTTAGGTAGAAAACCCCTCTGACAGTATTATTCTTATTTTCCATATAATGTTTAATTTAGGCTCTGAAATCAAACAGACAGTGTCTCTGTAGAATGTGAATGTTGCCACTGTGACTTTTGAACAGTTTTAGATGTCCTAAGGGTACTACACACAATGATTAAAAAAACTGCTTGCTCTCACAAAATTGCTAATGGAATGGATTTGCTGTACAGTAGCCTGGGAACTACAGAATTTTACTGAGTCAGTCACATTGTTTATTTACTATTTTATTGTTAACTGTTCCTTTTATTTGATATTGAAAGCTCTGGTTCATTAAGCACCCTGTTGTACCCTGTTTGGAGAGCCAAAGGTGTAAATTTAGAAGCTCAAAGTACTTTTTATTTTTTACCGTGGAGTTTGTCTCCATTTCTTTTGAACCATATTGCCTTTGAACTTCTTGTCAATCATTTCCCCCCTCAAAATCTGATCCCTTGTAAGGAACAGCGTCTTGCTCGCCCTGTGATGAATGCAGACCTTCAGCTCAATTTGTAGAATGATTTTTGATGCTGCTCTGATAGATGAGAGAAAGATAAACTTACGTTTCTTGAAAATAAACAGGCATGTAAGAAGCTGCTTGCAATCAGTGTGATGGTTTTGATGTTTGTAGTATGTATACTGTAGTTTCCCTGATTTCTTACCTGTTGTTAGGGAATTAATGCCTTTCCCAATTCAAAAGGAAACCCGAGGAATTTGAACAAGTATGCAGGTATTCTAGATGGATGTTGACATTGGTATAGCCTTAGGAGGTCACCCTTTCAAAGGCAACTGCAGTCTATTCATCTTTTAACAATGAAACCATCCCATCTGCGGGCCTAGGAGTAACAAAAGTCTAGGCGAAGCAGAAATTAGCTGCAGTTATTGCTAAAACAAAAGACTACCCAAATCACAGAGTATTTGTGTTTAGTATTAGAGTTTAGGAAGTGCTGGCTCTGTTTGGAAAGTTGCCTTGCCTGGCTGTATTTACTTACTCATTTGTTTGCTTACCAAAAAAGATAAAATCATTTTGATAGGGTAAGCCTTTGCTTAGCAAGGGAAGGGAGAGTCGAGCATCAAAGTTAAGAGCAACACCACTGCAGTGCAAATTTGTAATCCTGATTTTTCACAAATGAAAATTACTTACACTGCATTCTGTGCTAAACGCCACAGAAGTAGAGAGATGCTTGGATGATAACATGAGCTCAAAGGTCAGAGAAATTTAAGCGCAAGACACAAGAAATTGGTGGTTGTTCTTCAGTAACAGAGTTAGAAAGGCTGGGGTGGATGTGGGTGGGCGTGGGTGTGTGTCAAGAGCATTGCTCACTGTAATTGCTATCAGAAATAGGGAGGTAAGGCTATGGTCATGGTTGATTGAATGCTGCTATTTTGAAAAGAGATAGTGAACATGATGCAACTCAAACTTTAAGAATGCTTACTTAAATGTTTTGTGGTTCTAGTGAGACTGGGATGTTGAGAAAAGTGGGAATTCTTTTAAGATGTATTAGTAGCTATAACATTCCCTTTTTTATTAAAAGTATAGAAAGGTATTTGCTTTATCTTTCAGCTGTAGAATATGATTTGGGGACTTTTTTGTAATTCCTATTTAGTGAGTCATTCTGCATGTCACTCATTCAGTTTTCCAGTTTTCTTGAGTATGGAGGCTTGTGCCAAGTACGTACTATCCTTGGGCATCTTGGTCTCCCTTCTGTTTTTCGAAAGGTTTGTTCCTGTAAAATTCATTGTGAATCCTGAATTAATAGTTCTGAAATTAAAAAGGCCAAATAATTTCCCACTTAAGCTGTTCTTACTTTCCTTTCCCGTAGATTTGGACTCAGCAGGACCGGCAATGCATCCTCGATACCTTAGCACAATTACTACTGGATAAAGAATGTACTCTATTGATTGGCCGTCAGGTTCGGCCAATCTTGTTGGACTTGTTGGAAAGAAATGCAGAAGCCATTAAAGCTGGTGGCCAAATCAACCATGATCGGCATGAAAGGCTGTGCGTAGCCATGAGCAAACTGGTTGCTGACCACCCCGATGTTTTGCCGTGAGTAATGTCGTGTCTCTTTGTGCAGCGCTGGCACTAAGGGAGTATGTTCGTCGGTGTTCACTGGTGGTGAGAGAGGTGGTGTTACAGTTTGGATTGTCTCTCACAGTAACAAACACGGTTTGAATTGAAATAACAATTTAGAAAACATGAGTCTTAAACACAGCTTATTTAAGCTTATAATTGCATTGTAAGATCTAATGTGATTTTCATCTTGATGATTAAAAGAAAAGCAGAACAACTGGCATGAAAATGGCTCACAGTTTGAGATTAGACCTGTAGACCGGTAGAGTACAAAGTTAGGTAAGTAGGAATCAGTATTGCTTTTTCAGTCAACAAGAGCAATTGAAGAGATTTCACCAAAGGCAGTACTGTTTCCCCTTGATAATTAAGTAATGATTTCTAATAAGCTGAAGTATTGGTTATCAGCTGACTGCTGAAGTGGTTTCTTTCCCATGTGTGGATGACACTAAATATAGCCCTTAGTTCTCAGTATACGGCCACTTACTGTCTCAGCATCTCTGTCCTGATTATTTTATTTGTGGCTCTTTTCCTTTCCTCTAGATTATGTGTCTGTGTTCCATCTCTTTTTCTCTCTCTTTTTTTTTTTTTTTTTTTTTTTTTTTTTTCTCTAAAGATTTGCTTTGAGGTATTTTAAGAACACATCACCAGTTTTCCAGAGGCTTTTCCTGGAGAGTTCAGATGCAAACACCGTCCGATATGGGCGCAGACGAATGAAGTTACGGGACCTTATGGAGGCAGCCTACAGATTTTTACAAAAGGAGCAATCAGTTTTCCGGGAATTATGGGACTGGAGTGTGTGTATTCCACTCCTAAGGAGTCATGACACTTTAGTCCGTTGGTAAGTTAAACCCTTCAGATCTTCTCCACTGAAAAGATATATCTGTATCTTGAATTGTATTTAACAATGTTCACGAGCAAGTAGAAAAGAAACTGGAAATAATACCAGAAAAATCTGTACTGATTGTGATCTGTACCTTTTGCTGCTTGCTTAATCTTTTGAAAGCTGTGGTGATCTGTTGCAGTGTGAAGCTTAGGCTAGCTCTTAAAGCTGTGCTTAAAGCTTTGGTCTGGAGAATCTTGTCAAACAGCTTGAGTTCAGCCAAGTTTGGATTCATGGGAGATGAAGTTATCACTTCCCTCTGCTGTAAGCCTGCTGGTATATTACATGCATTCTAGCATGTTGCCCTAAAAAAAAGTAGAGATGAATCTACTTTCACTCCAACTTAAATTACAATGGTAAATTTACACTATTTCCACATCAATACGCTATTAATGAGTTGGGTTTTTTTCTGCTGCTTTTGTACAGACACTTCAGTCCTTGTAAAGCTTGGCTTATTTAAGCTGCACTTCCTGATTGGTCTTGTTACAGACTTTGCACATGGTTTTGGTCAGATGTTTTATGTTAAGTGTCTGCTTGAAGGGCTTCAACCTAGTCATATGATCTACCTTACTCATGTGAAGAGCAGTAGTATTGATAGTGGCTTTTATTTAAGTAAAGGTCTTTAATAGTATTAGCGGTTTTTTTTAAGATAAATTCAGAATTATTTTGTTAACACCTAATTTTAAAATAAGGTGTATAATTTAGGAAGGGCAGGAACAAGAGGGTTGTCAAATCTATTGGCCATTTATGAACTCTCTTCAGAATGACATGAACTTAGTCTTAGAAAACAAAATAGATTTTCTAATTCATTAACTGGAGTTGGTTTACCTGGTGTTCAGCTAAGAATCTTAAGCAAGTGAATGAGCTGACTTCTAAATTTTGTCCTGAGCCAGTGGTCTTCTGGGAACTCTTTTCTCCACTCCATCCCGAGGTCATTGAAAGCTTTGTTCTTGGAAGGTAAAACCAGTGCTATAATAAACAAAAAGTGCTTTATAATTTGTATTAAATGTCCTTTTGTTGTGAGGTAGCTTTACATAGTAACAAAGTCAAGACTTGGGAGTTGTTGGCTTCTTTAGGCACAGAGTCTTGAGTTCATTGTGTCAAGGCTATTTTAGAAATAGCAGGAAATAGAAGGCAATTTTGAAAGGGTAATGGTAGGAGGAGAAAAAAAGTTGTGCAAAGAAAACATGAATTTCATTGCTTCATGTTAACCTTCATTTATTTAGGAAAGTGCTCTTTTTTTACTATAATTTTGTTGATTATACAGTCCTTCACAGAAAGGTTAGCTAGTTGGTGTGCGAATAATGAAGTGTGCCATGATAGAATTGCTTTTCTCAGTTCTGAGATATTTCTCAAATCTTAAAGAATGTTAAGCATAGCACTAAAGTAATTTCTAGGAAGAAAGTTTTCTCTGTGTTTTTCCAAACTTGGTACTTCAGTTTGCAATTGGAGGTTGTCTACTGAAATTTCTTAAGTTTATGTTTTGACATGTTTTATTCTCAATATAATTTTTAGGTATACTTCAAACTGTCTTGCTCTGGTTACATGCATGAATGATGAGCATAAACTATCTTTCCTGAAGAAGATATTCAATCCTGAGGAGCTGATCCATTTCAGACTAAAGTAAGTTTCAAAATCTTGAACATGATTTGTTTTTGTTGATGACTTTCAGTTGAGTTAATAAACATGGGTTTCACAGGTTACTAGAAGAATCGCAGCAGCAGAATGTGGAACAAGCCCTTGTTTTGGCCAATCCAGACTCCTCATTTTGGCAAAAGGAGAAAGAACTGCAATATACACAAGGACATATTGTATCGGGCGACCTCTCTGCAAATGTGGTAGCTGTATGTGGTATCGTGCTGCCTAGGCTACAGCTTATTTCTGAGGAGCAGGTATGTAACCCAGGGTTAAATCTGTACCTTTTGGGGTTGTTTGTTTTTCTGTAAGAATCCCTAAATGTGGTGAACTGACCATTTCCTGCTTAAATGGTATTGACATACTACAAGTAACTTATGTGTCTTCAGCATTCTTGATGCGTGCTGTGAGCTAGTGTTGCATAGTAAGAGACTGCAAAGAAGCTCTGCAGTGGAATGAAGCAATGAAGGTGTATGAGCATTGTTCATTTTATCTTCGTGTAGCAGTTCTTATGAACATACTACAAAAGAATATTCGACCTTGCATATATCACACTAACTTCTACTGGAGATACTTCCATAGCTCAGTAAAGCCAGCTGCTTTTACCGGCCTCTTTTTTTTTTTTTTTTTTTGTAGTATACAGAACAGCTTTTCTCCAAACCTATTCTTATTTCTTCTCTTAAAACAAAACAAGGCTACTGCATACTCTTCTGGAAGGCAGAATAAGAGGAGAGGATGTGAACAAGAACTGCTTTCTCCATTTGAGTGAAGTGTTGTGCAGAATATAGTGCTTTTATAGCTTAAGGAAGTCCATTGAAGGCATAAAGATATTTGAACAAAGAGTATTTAAACTTTTTTTCTCGTGAGATGCTGTTGAACTATTCCAGTTCTTTGTAGCTGCAGCCAGTATACTTGACTGTTCTTCTCATTTAGTTACAGCTTTAGCTCTGTGCTATTTCTGTTTAATTTTGCAATGCTGATCTATAAATGAGGGACAAAGAAGTAAATGAAGACTACCAATGCCCAGAATTTCTTGAATAGCAGAAACAAGGAAAGAGGAACTTCCTCCCAAATTCTCTTTACTCCAACCACCTTTTGTAGTTGAATTTGCTGTATTCTAGCTTTTTTCTTGTGTGTGTAGGAATGAGGATGTGGTTTGAAATTCATTGCAGCAACTCTATTACTGCTTAAGGAGATTCTCACACTCATACCAGTGTCATTGCTGCTGCAGTTGTACTGAAGCTAGGCAATGCTGTAAACTGGATTACCTTTTGTCTATGAGGGAGAACTTCCCTAAAAGGTGTGCTTTTATTTTTTTAATAGCCACAGGTATTTCACTGATCTGAGTACAGTGTAGTTCCAGTTTTGGCTGACATTTGATGAAGAGGTAGGAGTAAATTGTGAGGGAAAGCAGGTGCTTTTAAGAACTAGCATTGTTACCATGAAGTAATATCTGAAAAGATGATCAACCTTAAATGCACGATACTTGTTTCATTGCAGTATGTACTCCCATTTACTTTCTCTGTGCCTTTTGGCAGGAAAGCACTATTTGCAATATTTGGAAAGTGTCTGTAGCATTGATTAATTACCATTCAATAAGCTATATTAATAACATTCAATAAACTATATTAATTGCACTTTGAATAAAATAAAACTGTTGCCGGATTAATTTTTTTTTCCCCATGCACTGAGTTTAATGATCTTACACTTTGACCTGTGCAGAAAGTAAATAAAACAGTACTTGCATCATGTGAATCTAACTGCTGTTTGATTTGTCCTGTGTTTTGGATCCATTCTGATGACTTAATTTCACTTATATTACAAATTGTATTTGATTGATGCGCATTATGATTGAATAGTTACTATGCCTGTACTGACAGCTTAGTGTGAACTCCCTTTGGGAACAAATTGTACATCTGCTTTATTAAGTGTTTCACCTGTAATAGGATTTTGATGAAATCTGTTTTAATATCTGTCATTAAATACAGCTTTAGAATCCTTTATTTTATTTGATATGTGTTGACAGATCTGCAGGCCAAAATTTTCTAGTTGTCAGACTCGCTTTCCTAATTGTTGTGTGTTGTACAAACTGTATAAAAAAAAAAAAAAGTAACAGTTCAGTGTAGTAACTTGAATCTTGTGTTTGAACAGGAAAATAACACCAGCCGTTTTGTTTTGGTTGAATCTGCCTTCACAAATCTTCAGAACCTTGCTATGGCTGTAGCTTATCGGAGTCCTGTTTTATTAGAAGGACCAATAGGATGTGGCAAAACTTCTTTAATTGAGTATTTAGCTGCTGTTACAGGAAGAGCAAAGCCTCCTCATATTTTGAAAGTCCAGCTTGGGGATCAAACAGATAGTAAGGTAACTGATGAAGCTGTTTTACGGTGGATGATCAAATGTAATTTTTACTTAATGCATGGACTTAATTTTCTAGTAAGGTAATGTTACCCAAAGACTCCATGACCTCCAGCTCTCTAGTATTGATCTTATTATGGATAAGAAAAAATAAATGTGAAGAAAAATCACAGTTAAGCTTCAGTAGGTTTTAAATTCTGTACATAATTGTGCTGTTTCTATTTCATTCAAATTATGTTTTGTTAGAGGTTTGCTATGTGGAAGAGCCCTATTGATTTAATTTGTTTATAACTTTTAAAAAAGAAATACTGTTAGTATTGGGGGAAAAATATTCTAAAATGATTGGAGCTTGTGCTAAAGGCTGTATGGACACTTTTATTTCAGTGAGCTAATGGCAATTTAATCTGATCCCAGTGTTTTGTAGCAAAGTTGAGATGAAGTAAGATTCTGGGATGTAGAGGGCACTTGCACTTATTATATAATGACGTAGCTCCAAAACCAGAGGTTATGATAGATGAAGATCATTTCGTGTTCTTCTGGTTTTGAATATATAATTATGAGCTTGTTTGGATCAATTTATATTCAGCTTTCCAAAGTGATTAGTATCTTCTGGAAGTGCTGTCTGAAGATTTTTGTTAGGATGCACAAACACCTTTACTTGCATACTACAGCTGATTGCACCATCTCACAACTGTTCTCCTCAAGAGTACCTTTTCACATACCTGAGTAAGACTCCCATTTTAAGAGAGAGTGATAAAGGTCAAGGTACAAAATATGTAGTAGTGAAACCGTAAACTTAATTACTTAAGAAATGCTTAAATGTGGAAGTTACAACTTTACAGAGAAGCAAGACTTGACTGATTTTGTATCGCTGAATAACTTGCTTTATAATTCCTCTTATCAGCTTAGTCACAAACTTTTCAAAATATTAAATAAAATTCGGTGCAACCCTGGACAGTTTTGTGTGTTACGCTGTTGATAATTATGAAGGCACAGATCTGTAAATTAATTTCCAATTACTGTTTCATTGAAATGACTATGTTTCCGTTAGATTATCATAGATGTGTGGAGGGGTGAAACTTTTTTTGCTTAATTAAAAAAAAAAAAAAAAATTGCGATGCTGGGCACAGGTTACCAGATGTATAGTTCAGTAATGTGAAGGCTAAATAAATGTTGCTTAGATACCAACTTGGGTAATTTTTGTAAGTTTTTTACCCTGGATTTTTAAGAGTTATAATGAACAGGTCTCTAATTTACTGATTGTTTCTGTCATAGATGCTGCTTGGTATGTATCGTTGTACAGATGTACCAGGGGAGTTTGTATGGCAACCTGGAACCTTGACACAAGCTGTTACCAAAGGTCACTGGATACTTCTGGAGGATATTGATTATGCTCCTCTGGATGTGGTATGTAGATTCATGCTCTGGTATTAAGGCCCATACCAGCAGTTGTTGGGTTCTAACCACTGTGAGTTCTGCAGCAGGATGATGAAAATACTGCCTCTTTAAAAGAAGCTGGAAAGAATTAACCTGTCCGTCTTAGTTCCCATATTAGCACACCCCGTTAGTTCTTGTCGTTGTTTTAGAGTAGTCACAACACTGCCACTGATGCCAAATATCACTCTGAAGATTTGAAGGAATACTGCTAATGAGGTAGATAAGTGTCTTTCAAATCATGTTTTAATACTTGAAAACAAATGTGGGCCCAAACACCACAGAATATCATCACTGTATTAGAGTGGTGCTGTTAATAAGATTGGTTTTTTTTTTTGTTTTTTTTTTTTTAATACTTTGTTGTGTGCTTTGAGGAGGGGGTTGGTTTGTTGTTTTGTCTGGTTTGGTTTTTTGTTTGCTTTGGGGGTTTTTTTGTGTGTGTGTTTGCTTTTGCTTTGTTTTTCTCTTACACGTTTCTTACCTCTGGTAAGAGGATTTTAAAATTGTTACACTAAACAGTATAGATTTTAACAGATTTCATGTTTTCAGCCCCAGAACAACTAGTTAGACTGTTACAGTTCCCTTTTGAAGTAATGGCTGCTGAAAGCATGTCTTCTGGAAGAATGATGTCATGGAGATGTTTTGCTATATAGGTCTGCTGGACATTTTGCAGATAGTTGTTTTCTTTCATACCTGTTTTGTAAAGCATCCTTTGTATGACTAAATAACCTGACAGCTTGTTTATTGGATTCTAGGCTTCTGAAATGTAGGGAATTTATAGGAAAGCCAATAAATGCTGCTTATATATATTGACAGTTTTTCACTGCCAGAGGGTCATGCACTTAGTTGCTTCTGTGTTCTCAACTCATTGCACTTGTCCTAAGCGTACCCTGGGTAGTATCCTCATTAATCTCCCTTTCTTCAGGCTCTCACTGCAGCCATCCTATCTCCTTTCTCCTTATCAAAGTCTTCATGCTTGCCTCCCTCTGTGCTGACAGATCACTGTTGTTCTACCTCCTTTATTCCTTCTACCATTATTACTGTCCTTCTGCCTGGAAGGATAGATTCTTTAAAGAGATGCCCAATTCTCCTGGGGGTAGCAGGTCATACACTGAAAAATGCCGATGTTTGAGAATGACATCTTTGAGATGCAGATCATCTTTGTTCAGGCAGGTAGAGAATATAAGACTTCTGACACAAAAGTGTCAGATAATTCAAAATTAATAGTTTTGATTTGGACTTGCTGTGCAAAGACTGTAAATTCCATTCTCTTGCCCTGAAATCTGGACACAGGTGAAAGAAGATAGGTAAGCATTACACCTGTGACTTCCACTGCTGATTAAAATTACCAAGGACTCTGTAATTCCTGTTTGCATGACTTGGAGGTGCAGTCTGTGGGAATGGCCACTGCTGACAATGTCATGCTCAGTGGGAGTGCTCTGTTACTTGGGGGTACTGGTGGATGGGAAGCTCAACATGAACCGTCGGTGTGCACTTTGCAGCCCAGAAATTCAGTTGTATCCTGGGGTGAATCAAGAGAAGCGTGGTCAGCAGGTCGAGGGAGGTGATTCTCCCCCTCTACTCCACTCTCGTGAGACCCCCCGGAATACTCTGTCCAGTTCTGGAGCCCCTGTTACAAGAAAGATACAGACGCGCTGGAACGTGTCCAGAGAAGGGCCACGAGCATGATCAGAGGGCTGGAACACCTCCCCTATGAGGACCGACTGAGAGAGTTGGGGTTGTTCAGCCTGGAGAAAAGAAGGCTCTGGGGAGACATTATTGTGGCTTTCAGTATCTTAAGGGGGCCTATAAGAAAGCTGGTGAAGCACTTCTTGGGATGTCGGGTAGTGGTAGGACTAGAGGGAATGGATTGCAACTAGAGATGGGTAGATTCAGATTGGACATTAGGAGGCCATGAGGGTGGTGAGACACTGGAACAGGTTGCCCAGAGAGGTGCTGGAAGCCTTCCAGCATCCTTTCCAGGGATGGGGCCAGGCTGGATGGGGCTCTGAGCAACCTGATTGAGTGGGAGATGTCCCTGCCCATGGCAGGGGGTTGGAACTAGATGATCTTCAAGGTCCCTTCCAACCCTGACAATTCTATGATTCTATTGTCTTAAGTGGGAAATGAGTGCAGATGGGTGTGCTGTCTGTTACA
>JANHGN010006033.1:19462-31373 GCA_024605025.1 Megaceryle maxima
AAGTTTTAGCTGAATTACCTAGTTTGTCATTTTCTTGGTTTGTTGTTGTTTGGGGTGCGCTGGTGCTTTTTTTTTTTTTTTTTTTTTTTTTTTTTTTTTTTGTGGTGCCAAGTAGCCATCTGGATTACTTTTTAATTCATTTTAGATAGAACGTATCAGTTCTAGATAAGAATTGAAACGTACTGTATAGTGTTCCCACAGTAGCTAGCAGATAACTTTTTCAGCGACTGTATATATTTGCTTATCTAGATAATTTCCTATTAGACACTCACAGATGATTGAAAAGAACCTGATCTGTAGTGTACTCTCAATTTCAGAATTTTTATGATGAAATGTAGCTTGATGTTTAATTATTTTTTTTCTTATGCCAAATCACTTCCACTCCTGGAATTTCTGTAACCAGTGTGAATTAGGCAGTAAATATGAGATGTGGGTAGTACCTAATATTTTTATCGTGCATAAGAATGCGACTAATTTTAAAACAGCATTTGCTTTTCTAGAATAAGTGATTTCCTTTTCTTGCCTTCTCAATATTTTGTTGTTAAGGAAGCAGTAGCTGGAAAAAGTAGTTCTTTATAGCTTTCTGGATGAAAAGCTTGCTGCTCCTCATTTTTTCAATTTCATAATTACTTTATGGTTTAATGGAGTATGTATTACCTGTTTCTGAGGAACATAGCTGAATGCAACGTTGTTGATTTTCATGTGCTCAGCTACTCTTTAGAATTAGCATCCTACTTATATGGCTCTTCCTGTCCATAACTTACACAACTACTAAATGTGCATTTCCCAGAAGATGATGTAGGAGATGAAAAAGTTCTGTGCATTTTGTTTCGTTGTACCAAATCTTTTACTTTTTATTTTTAGAGACTTGCTGAATTGGTGCAGCAGGATTGCTTACAATTTCAACAGTAATTCTTCAACCACAGCAGTGAATATTTTTCAGGAGGTGCGGTAAGACTTGATCCAGAAATTGCTTACTCAGATTCTGTCATTGTCTGACATTCTATCATTGTCTATCATATATCTTAAAATACTCTGTTTGGGAATATGATAGGGGAATGTACATTTCGTTTAATATGAAGCAATTGAACTGTAGTTGGAATGTTTGTGATTTGTTTATTTGAGACTTTGTGTACTAATAGGAAAGTCATTTGCAGTAGTGTGCTGGAAACCAATCCAGATTTCCTGTTCTGATACAAACAGCATCCTGCCACATAATTTTAACTGATAGGAGCTGTGATTGCGTATGACTGAGACTAAAAGTTTTCAGATCTTTCCTTGTAATATGAGGCATCTTTCATATTTTCCTATGAATTAATTTCTATTCCAGGCTTGGAATTTTTCAGGTGTGTAGCAGTCAGAGGTAGTTTTAAGATGTGAGATCTTGCAGTGTTACTTTATTAATCTAAAAATAGCTTCTGTGACTGGGCATTGAAAAGTCTTTCTGTTCAGTAGAAACCCACTACACTACAGAGTTTAGAAGTTTATATTACATCCTTTTGAACTCCATTGTTTGACACGATCTGTGGACAGATATTTACCGTGGCTGGATTGGATTCAGGCTCATGTAAATTAAGATGGTGCTTGTCATACCATATCATACAAAACTTGTACTGAAGAAGTTGATTTGTTTTCCCCTTGACAGGCATTGGACTGTTTCACGGCTATGCTGTCCAACCAAGGGAGCAGACAGAAAATGGCAAAAGTTATTGGAAGTAAACTAAACATTTCCAAGAAGAAGGTGTGTTGAGCTATAACTAACATGATGTTTATTGTTAATATTATATAACTTGCAATTTTTCTAGTGATAAATTTAAATGTGTTCTGTTTGGTCTTTTTTTTTTTTCTTGAAAATTATGCCAGTTTCTCTGTCCCAAACACTCTTTTTGCTCTCTGTACTATCCTTGGAGCTACATCTTCTCCTGTTCTATTTTCAGCTGTAGTTTTTTTTCTATAAGTTTCAATGAAGCTGTTCCAGAGCAGATTGCAAATGGTCTCATCATACAAAAGAAGGACCACATAGCTGGAACAGCACAGTTGCCTAAGCGTATCATACTGTTACATGCATGGAGTAGTAAATGTGTTTTTTCATTGATGGTTACTGTAAACTTCAGTCACTTAGATCAGGAAGAAACATAATCTTACTCACTACTTGTTCTTTACTTCATTTTTGAATCAATGATTATCTCTCCAGAGCCTAGTAACTGTATATTAATAGCTTGTGGTATAAATGGCTGAGTTAAACTAAATCATTATCAGCTATTATTATTATGATTAACTAAATCATCAATCAGCTATTTCTGACTGTAGAAGTTTGATTGCAAAAGAAAAATTCTCTCTTTTGTTACTTTAAGACAGAAAAACTTGGTAGGTGGGTGGGCATGTGGATCCCTGAGACTTTTATGGATTTTTCTGTTTGTCCTTCTTCCTTTGCATTATTTCAATACAGGAATCTCTTATCCTCTACCAATGTCAAAATACCCTTATTCACACGGCAGCAGTCACCAAGGGTTTCTTGAGAGTGATTGTTTATTTATTATTAAAGATAACTCTTCCCAGGTTCAACTTGATGTAGTTGAACTACCATGGAAGTAGCCAAAGTCAAAATACAATGGCATAGACCCACTACCAAATTATTAAATGGAAAGACTTTGTACAGACAATAGCATGTCTGAGGTCCTTCGGTACTTGGGGTGACGAGGGTGTAAAACCTGAAAAATATCGAATCTTATTATGAAAAATTATCTTACTGCAAAGTCATACTGGTAGCACAGCATGGGTGCTCTTAGTGTGATGTTGCAGGCAACATTAGTATTGCAAATGTTGATGCTTTCTTCACAGGTGGAGTTCTTTTGTGAACTATATAAACCGGAAATTCTAATACGGGAGCAAGAAGTCTCTGTTGGAAGAGTGCGTCTCGTGAAGAAACAAACCCAGGCTCTCGCTGTACAAAGGTAGAGTATCTTGTAGTTTCCATGTGAACCAAAATATTTTGCGGTGGGATTAGAATACAATCATTTTGGTTGCAAGAGAACTGGAAGATCATCAAGTCCAGCCATTAACCCAGCACTACCAAGTCCACCACTAAACCATGTCCCTGAGCACCACATCTACACATCTTTTAAATACCTCCAGGGACATTGACTTAACCACTTCCCTGGGAAGACTGTTCCAGTATTATACAAATTTTTATGTGATGAAATTTTTCCTAATATTCAACCTAAACCTCTCCTGGTGTAACTTGAGGCCATTTCCTCTTGTCCTGTCATTTGTTACTGGGGAGAACAGACCAACCTCCACTTTGCTACAGGCTCCTTTCAGGTAGTTGTAGAGTGATAAGGTCTCCCCTGAGCCTCCTCCAGGCTAAACAACCCCAGTTCCTTCAGCCACTCCTACAAAGACTTGTTCTCTATACTCCTCACCAGCTTTGTTCCTTTTCTTTGGACACACTCCAGCACTTCAATATCCTTGTAGTGAGGGGCCCAAAACTGAACACAGTATTTGAGGGGCAGCCTCACCAGAGCGCAGTACAGGGGGATGATCACTTCTCTAGTCCTGCTGCCCAGCTCTCCAGCACAGCCTTCCATTGTATCAGCCACTCCTCCCAGTTTAGTATCATCAGCAAACTGCACCCTATCCCTTCATCCAGGTCATTGATGAAGATCTTGAATAAGACTAGACCTAGAAATGACCTCTGGGGAACACCACGACTTACAGGTTGCCAGCTGGACTCTGCACCACTGATCCCAACCCTCTGAGCTCTGTTGTTCAGCCAGTTCTCAACCCATCTCACTGTCCACTCTTCTAACCCACACTTCCTGAGCTTACCTATGAGGATGTTATGGGGGAGAGTGTCAAAAGCCTTTCTGAGGTCAAGGCAGACAACATCCACTGCTCTTCTTGCATCTACCCATTCAGTCACACCATCATAGAAAGCTGTCAGACATGACTCCCCTTTAGTAAATCCTTGATGGCCACTGTTGATAACCTTCTTTTCTTCCATCTGCTGAGATATGATCTCCAGAATGAGATGCTCTATTACCTTTCCAGCGATGCAGGTGAGGCTGACTTGTCGGTAATTCCCATGGTCTTCCTTCTTGCCCTTTTTGAAGGATGGAGTGACATTGGCTTTCCTCCAGTCCTCAGGCTCATCACCTGTTTTCCATGATCTTTCAAAAATGATGGGAGAGTGGTAAAGCAACATCAGCCACCTCCCTCGTCACTCATGGGTGCAGCCCATCAGGGACCGTGGATTTGTGTGTGTTCAGTTTAACGAAGTGATTTCTAACCCCATCCTCATCGACCAGTGGAGGGACTTCCTCCTTCCAGGCTTCCACCCTTAATTCCAGGGTCATGGATTCCTGAGGGCTGGTCTTAGCAGTGAAGACTGAAGCAAAGGAGTTCAGTAACTCCGCCTTCTCTGCATCCTTTGTCACAAGGTCTCCCACCTCATTCAGCAGTGGGCTCACATTTTCCTAGTCTTCCTTTTACCATTGATGTATTTGAAGAAGACCACCTTCTTTACTTCCTTTGCCAGAGTTAATTCCAAGAGGGCCTTGTCCTTCCTTGTTGCATCCCTGCAAACTCTGACAGTGTTCCTATAATTCTCCCAAGAGACCAGTCTTATTTTCCACATACTGTGAACTTCATTCTTCCACTTGAGGCTTTTTTCAGCAGTTCCCTGCTCATCCATGCTGGTCTCCTGCCGCCTCTACTTGATTTTTTTACTCAAAGTAATGCACCTGTCTTGAACTTGGAAGAAGGTCTTGGATGTTCTTGGCCACATGGGTGCACTGCTGGCTCATGTTCTGCTGGCTATTGACTGATACCCCCAGGTCCTTTTCTGCCAGGCAGATTTCCAGCCATTCTTCCTCAAGCCTGTAGCATTGCCTGGGGTTGTTGTAACCCAAGGGCAGAACTCAGCAGTTAGCCTTGTTGAACCTCAAACAGCTGGTCTCTGCCCATTGATCCAGCCTGTCCAGATCCCTCTGTAGAGCCTTTCTATCTTACAGCAGATGAACACTTCCACTTAACTTGCTGGAAACCTGCTGAGGGTGCCCTCAATCTCCTTGTCCGGATCATTATTAAAGATATTAAAGGTATTAAAGAGAACAGGCCCCACTGCTGAGCCCTGGGGAACACCACTTGTGACTGGCTGCCAACTGGATTTAACTCTATTCACCACCACTCTCTGGGACCAGCCATCCAGTCAATTTTTTTTATCCATCGAAGCATGCACACATCCAAGCTTGCACACATCCAAGCTGTGAGCAGCCACTTTCTACAGGAGGATGCTGTGGAAACTGTGTCAAAAGCTTTACTAAAATCTAGGTGAAGAATCAAATATGTTGAAAGTCATGGGATTTAAAAAAATGCAGACTGGATATTTTCATTGTAATGGAAGGAATGTTCTACATTCTTGCTCTTGTGATCTGAGCTTTACCTTGTGTATCTTCAAGGCTGTCTGCATCGTACTTCTGGCAGCCAAAGCATGGAGATTTTCAGCCTCTCTAAGAAGATTTTGATGAATCTATCTTTGTAAAGGGAGATTTTTGTAGTATGTGGCACTAACTCCACTGGGCAAGTTGTTCTTTGGAAGCACTGAATTTCTAGGTTTTATCTTGAGAAAAGTAAGTATCTTATAAGGGTATCTTGGAATGAATTTTTTCCAAACATGTGTTGATTTAAATAAAAAAAAAAAAAAAATCCTAAATCCAACCAGGGCAGAATTGAAATGAGCTCCTTGATAAATCTTGGTTTTGAGTTGCTTCCTTTGTATTTCAGAGCAAAACAAACCTTTGCTTCCACACGGCCATCTGCAGTATTGATTGAACAGCTTGCAGTTTGTGTTGTCAAAGGAGAGCCTGTGCTTTTGGTCGGTGAAACAGGAACAGGCAAAACCTCAACTGTTCAGTACCTTGCTCATATTACAGGTAAATAAAAATGTCAAGACTTTACATGAAAATGATTTAAAAACCAAACAATCTCCACAAAGTCAGTGGTGCTCTCTATTTCTGTTTTAAGGGCACCAGCTGAGGGTTATCAACATGAACCAACAAAGTGATACAGCAGATCTGTTAGGGGGGTAAGTCACTGAGTACTGTTTTATCTGTTCTGCATGATCAGAACAAGCTTTGAATGCGAGTGTAGTTGCGTTGTCAAAGAACTGTTTTTAGATATGTATCTGCTTCATAGTAGCATAAATGTCTTAAGCCTGTTTGCATGCAGAAACCTTATCCATACTGAAGAACAGGCAGCTTCACTGAATTTTGTCCACATCTGTATGTGGCGAAGTCATTTAAAAGCACAACCCAATGTCTCTTTAAAACTAGACAAGCTGTTAAATGTAAATATGAAGTAATGCTCACTGGACATGCTGGTTGGTAGTAGTAAAAATATTTATTTCTCAGGCTGATCCTGCCATAAAATTGTCTTCTAAGGTATATTTAAATATGTGCCATTTTTTTGGCGTTCATTACTTGATTAAAATCTTTGGAAACCAGGGTTCCTTAATATTGTCATTTCAGTAACTGGTTTGGGGTTGGTTGTATTTTTTGTTTTGTTTTGTGTGGGCTCTTTGTTTGTGGGTTTTATTTTGTTGTTTTATTTTGGTTTTTTTGCTTCACACATGCTAGTTCCCGTGTCACAAATAAATAATTACTCTTTTTTTTTTTTCTTTTCAGTTACAAGCCAGTGGATAACAAGCTGATCTGGCTACCTCTGCGAGAGTCTTTTGAAGAACTCTTCTCTCAGACATTCTCTAGGAAGAAAAATCAAACATTCTTGGGACATATTCAGACCTGCTACAGGCAAAAACGTTGGCATGATTTACTAAAATTAATGCAGCATATTCATAAATCTGCTATTAATAAGGAAGCAAAAGAACATGCATCTGGTGAGAATTCAGACTAATCAGACATACAGTATTAGTGGTGAACCTTTGCAGAGAGTAGATAAATCCTGGTGAATTTTTTGTTCATTTTTGAGTTTGATTGGTGTGTGTTGGTTTTTTATTTTCATTTATCCTTCTTTATTACATCCTTTCTTTCTGTTTTGAAAAATGGAATCTCTGTCTACAAGATGACCTCCAGAATACCATTAGAATTGTTGTTGGTTTTGTATTTTTGTTTGGTTTGGGGTTTTTTCCCCACTTATTTATTTATTTATTTTATAGCTCATCATTGCTCTTAGCTGTGTCTGACAGTGTGAAGGTTGACTTGTCTGACCAGTGGTGCCCTTGACTTCTGTTCTTCACTCAGCACTTAGTTGTTTGCTGTGTTGGTGAACAATCCTCACTGTTTGTGTGTCAGTTATTCACATGAATGTGTTCATACTTTTTTTCAGTCCTGGAACCTTGTCAGGTCTCACAAGTACATCCTACTTAAAAAAAAAAAAAAATCAAAACAAACCAAAACAACAACAAAAAAACCCAAACCCAAAGTAATAGCTCCCTTTGGATAACAGTGACTTTAACAACTGGGCAATGACTTGGATTCAGTGTCAGTGCTGCTGAGTTGCCTAGTGCTTTACTTTGTTTCACTTTGGTTTCATCTCCAAGTGAAAATTTTTCTTACTTTATACTTCATAGCCCTTTTGGAACAGAGGCAATATTGATACTTGCCTTGCATGGAATGGTTTCTAGTTCTTGACCTGCTGAACAAGTGAAGTTGTTTTCATTCCATATGGGCCAAGTGAAATTAATTACGAACTTTGTCTCCCCTCTTAACTGGTTCTCCTGAATATACAGATACCAAAATAAATGCCCCAAAACCAGCAGCAGATGTTTTAAAGACCACTTGTTGGAAGTACTGTCAGTCTTAAACTAAAGACAAGCTGAAATCTGTAACTTTCAAAGCTAGCACCTTCAGTCATTACGATGCTGCATATACCTCAGGCTGTAACTTTAAACAACTGAAATAAGTGCCATAGTAAATTATGTCATAACAGATAAGCACCAGTGTTTTTACTGATACTGAAGTGTTCATTGTTAATCTGTTCTGTCATAAGGTTTATAAATGTGGATTTATTTTTTATTGCTGAAATGAATAGCAAATTAGCTGTACACATATGCCAGTAGTGATGAGCTAAATTTAAAAAAGAGCATTTTGTAATTTTTTTTTTTTTTTTTTTTTTACTACAATTCATGAGATGTCATCTGTAGAACTGGAATGTTTTTGTTGCTTAACCAAGCTTATGCTTGTATCTCTGTGCTTTAAACAGCTTGAATAAAATACTGTTGTTAAACAGGTTTTTTGCTATTGTTCTGATGATACAACCTTAAATATATTTTGCTTGCAGGCTCACCACTGAAGGAAAAGTGGGAGGCATTTGGTCTTAAACTGAATCATGCTCATCAACAGATGAAAATGACAGAAAATGCTCTTCTCTTTGCATTTGTTGAGGTATGTACAGATTTGCATTTTGATGCTAGGAGGAATAAGGAGAAGCATTTAAAAGCCTTTGCAATCAGTATTATATAAGTAACTCCCTGGCAAGAAACTTGCTGTGAAGTAAAACTTGTTTCTGATAACTCTGGAATAAAGTGTGATGCTTCAAGGAGATGGTGGTTAGATGGGAGATGGATATTTTGTGGTAACACATTAATTCAATGTTGTAGTAATAGGAATTAGGACTGGTATGATAAAAGAATATCAGCAGTGTGTCATAGGGGTTTTTTTGTGTGTGTGTTTGTTTTTGGGTTTTTTTTAAGTGTATGAGATGAGAAAAAACATCTTAACTAATCTCCATTAGGACTTGCTCCAGCCTAGGGATTCTTTTGAAAATTTTAATATTAAGAACCTGTGCTGTTTATTGAGAAGTGATTCTTCTGAATGTTTCAAACCCACGGTATAATATGCTAGTGATGTTACATGTGATGAGGCGAAATTATGGTGGTTGGTGTGTGCTTGTTCCTTGTCACCCTGTTAGTCTGCATTATATGCTCTGAAATGTTATGTAAAGTGTGTTAAATGTTGACCAGTCGTCTTTCTAAAAAAAATGACTGTATGGGTAGTTGTAGAACTTTTAACTCAAGTCAAAACTATAGTTAATAAGATATAGCTCCCTAAGGAGACTAATATTGCTTGTATCTTGGGATTTCTTCAGATTAACTGTCATTAGTCTCCTAATGGTGTCAATGAAGCTTAAGCACCATAGTGATGGATATTCTATCAACCCTTAAACTGCAAAACAAGTGTTTCCAGTATATAGATGCTTCAGTTGATATATCATTGCTGGTGACGTGATGAACAAATTGATCTTATTTTTAGGGTACTCTGGCACAAGCAGTAAAAAAAGGAGAGTGGATTTTATTGGATGAGATTAACTTGGCTGCAGCAGAGACTTTGGAGTGCCTGAGTGGTTTATTGGAAGGATCATCTGGGTCGCTGGTGTTACTAGACAGAGGAGACACAGGTATTATTTCTATGCTTATGCTGTATCTTGCTATCCACTTAGCTGAATTCCCTGTACTATATGGGTCAAAAGAAGTTGAGAACATTTACCATTAAAATCGCTGTGTGCAGAAAAGAGTAATGTTTTCTTTCTAGATTTCATAGTTTTATGCAAGAAGTGGGATTTTTAAATCATAGTCTTAATTCACTGTGACTCGGGCAATCTCAACATGCAGAAATTTTGCCTCTTTGGATTTTACAAGGAGCAGGTCTCTCTAGTGCCCTCGTAAGCACTGCTGTCTTTAACAACTATTCAAGTAGGATAACCCTCTTCTTCCTCTACTGCAGTTCATATTGTTACGTGGTAGAGAATGTTACTTTGGCCAGTGTGGGTTGGCTGTCCCAATGGTACTCTCCCACCTTTTTGCTCACTCCCAGCCTAGTTGCTGGGGGAGGGAGAACATGGAGGAAAAGAGAAAGCCTTGATGTTGGGACAGCACAATTCAGCAATAGCTAAACCATTGTTGTGCCCTCAACAGCACCACAGTGGCTGCTGTGAAGGAAGTTCTTCCCAGCCAGAGCCACTATAGATATAAAGGTAAAAAGATGTAATTGGTGGATAATATTTTCTGAAGCAACAGATCTCAGAGATAATGACCTATGAGTTTTTAGGCTGAGTTTTCTTCCTGGCCAAGGAAGAAACAAAAGGAGTTCCAAGTTTAGAGCTTATATAATTTTTGACGTACTTTTGTGTTGTTTAAAATATCCCACTACAAACAAAAGTAAAAATCAGTTTCACTTGCCTTTGGCTGTTGCAAAGGTGCAGAGATGCTTCTGATAAAGTTACAGAGGGTTATTCTTTGAAAACTTTTCACCCTGGTGTATTAAGAAAATGTACTAGTGCAGTAATAGCAAACTGGCTTAGATGAAATGTACTTCATTTAACATAATAAATATCCTGTGTTCTGCATTAACCGTATCTCATTTCTGTTTTCCTTTAGAGCCTCTTGTCCGTCACCCTGACTTTCGCTTGTTTGCGTGCATGAATCCAGCGACAGATGTTGGAAAGAGAAATCTTCCTCCAGGCATAAGAAACAGGTAGGAAATAATGATTCTGTGACAAAATACTTTGTTGGTGTCTTTGCAGAGTTTTAACTATCTTCACAAGACCCAGTGAATAATGCCTTATTTGAAACCTGAGGTTATAAACTTGAACCTATATTAACTTACTGTGATAAAGTGCTTTCTACACCGTGGTGAAGGTCCTTCATGAAATAGCATCAGCAAAATACTGAGCATGAGTAAATGGTCAGTAGTGTGGAGTGTTGTCACTAGGGACAGGAGAATGACCATTCTTTACAATCAAGCTGTTAGTGTTGGGAATGCTGCTACAGCAGTTCAAGTTCCTGATGGTATCCCCATCGGTGACAAGTGCTCTCTGTCTGTTAGCAGCCTTTGTCTTTAACTCAGAAGTGTTGATGATCCTTGCAGAAAGCTCTATATCCAGCCTTGTTCACTCAGAAGGAAGGTGGCTTACATGGTGAAGCAGATGTGTGATATTGAAAATATCTGATATGTACTTTTCAAGCATTTAAGCTATGGCCAGGAAATTGAAGTTCTGGCAAATCCATTCTTCAGTACTACCTGTTCCTGAATGCAGACTCTGCTTGTTGCAGTTTCCCTCACTAGTACCAAATGTTGCACATGCACTCCCTGACCAGATTTATAAATACTGTGCAGGACTGTAGAGATGTGCTAACTGTACGTAACTAGTCACTCGTAGTCATTAGTGGCAAAGTAAGATTGTATTGCTATTAGCTCTCCTGGCTTGGTAGTGAAAGGAAAGAGAGTGAGTGTAATACAGAAGAAAGGCGACTTGAGCTTCAGCATGGCTTGTTACATTAAAATAAATTTATATTTGCATTTGTTAAAAATATCCACCCCTCTGAAGTTAAGGATATTGCTTAGTTGTTTTGGGTTTGCTGTGGTATGTCCTGAGCTATTGTTTGCAGTTGTAATGTATGGTATGGAAGGGCTGCAGACTTATATTCCCCACCCAATGCAAATACACTGGCCCAACAGTTTGAAAATAACTTTATTAACTAGTGCTGCCAGTGTAGTGTACTAGATGTGAAACCTCTGACTTATTTCAAGGTACTCAACTTCACCGTGGATATCTTTTGTTACTAAATTTTCTTTGCTTAGTGTCAAGTTTTCTCACTTTCTCATTACTGAGCTGGATATTTGTAAAAGTAGGAAAAAAAACCCTGAGTATACTAGTTCTGGATCTGCTCCAGTGTTTGGGCTGTAACACTTGGATATTTATTGCAAAATGTTAAAAATTGTTATTTGAAAAAACCCAGTCCCATAGCTAATTTTCAGACTACTAAATTAAAATAATTCAGGTAAATTACTTGAAAATATTACTAACATCTTGGGGTTTTTAATTACTCTGGTTCTTGAGTCTATGGGTAATTTGATAAGTTAGTGTTTGCTGCTTACAAAATTTTTCATGTTGT
>JANHGN010006033.1:31491-70573 GCA_024605025.1 Megaceryle maxima
ACCATGAGAATTGTATATAACATGATTTTTAAATTTTTTTAAAATTATTTTTTATATAGTCAGATGTCTTCAGTGTTACAGATTGATTTGATTCTTACAGGTTTACTGAACTTTTTGTAGAAGAATTGAGAAATGAAGGAGACTTGCAAGTACTTACCATGGATTATCTGAGAGGCTTGAATGTGAACAAAAATACAGTACAAGGCATTGTGAGGTAAATTGGTTGTAGTATCTTTAAATCCTTGATGGAATAAGTCACAAAAAGAAAATACGTAGCTGTAGTCTGTGGTTACACTGTTCTGGGAAATACTGAAATGCTCCCTATGCAGAAGTGTGCATAGGGAAGTGTCCCTAGGGGAAATGGAAGAGGGTAGATATCCATCCTCTGTGTTCAAAAGGTGTCTGTACTTATGGGGAGGAGATTTACTTTGGCTTATTCAGAATTGCTGTCTTGGTGGCACTAGTGAAAAAGCATTGCTGCTCACCTTCCTCCCACCTGAGAGACTGGTTTGTTTCTGTAGATCATACCAGTGAAAGTCTTGTGTGTTTATCAAGTTACCTTTCTTTCCCTTACTTTAAGGGAACTATCTCACTTCATTAACCTGGAGAACTGTTACATGTTTAGAATAGTTCATAGTCATTCTCTGTATATCAAGCTCTCTTTGTAATACAGTTCTAAAATGTTCTGTTGCTTTGCTTCACTGACTGTACAGATGGCAGAGTTTGGCATGGCTTTCTTAACCTGCAGCTTTTAGAAGAAGTAACAGTTGGTGATAAGCTTACTTCATACTTTAATTCCTTAGAGCAATGGCCTGATCAGCAACAGCATTATGTAACTCTTTTGTTTTTGCAGCTTTTATTTATCTGTGAGAAAGGAAGCAGAAACAAAGCTGGTGGATGGAACTGGCCACAGACCTCACTACAGTCTCCGCACACTTTGCAGGGCATTGAGGTTTGCAGCGTCTAATCCGTGTAGCAGTATACAACGCTCGCTGTATGAGGTGATTCCTGTGCTGGGGTTTGTTTCAGCATGTGTTAGCTACAGAGACTATTTGGGTAAAGGATAATCTTCTAAGTGCGGTATTGAATAGAAATGATTCTTTCACTTTTTTAATTTCCCCCCCCCAATGATTTTTCATTTTATCACCAAAAATAACCCTTCTTCTTAGGGCTTCTGTTTGAGTTTCCTGACGCAGCTTGACAGAGATTCCCACCCGGTAGTTCAGAAGCTAATTTGCCAGCATATAGTCTCTGGCAATATTAAAAGCCTTCTCAAGCAGGTAGGTAACTAAACCTACATAGAGCTGTTTAGTATTCAGAGAAGAATTTATTCTGAGTTGTCTTGTCTGCCTTTTTCTTCTACATTTCCTTCTCATGGTCCTGTTTTTCATCTTATAAAGATAAGAACTAGAAAAAGAAATCTAATACTGTTCCTTCGGATTTTTTTTTTTTACTTCTACTTGAAAGGCCATATGTTAGCTAGTTTATTTGTTAATTTGAAAAAATATGGAAGTTTGAATAATTACAGCTTTGTGGAGTGTGGGCAGCTTCATGCAGCAACTCCCAACTGTAGAGCTTTCACAGACTTTTGAGGAGCTTTCACAAGCTTTTTATTTTTAGACACCAAATGCAGAGCATATGGATAGGAAGGGAACATCTGTGCTTTGTCACTTATGCAAAAAGAAGACTATTAATAGTGCTGGGAGCCCAGCATGAGTTTGCATGGGGGACTGGGCAGGTGGGATGGTGAAGCCAGCTGTAAGGGATAGGTATTTGTTTTGGAATAAACCCCTTCATATTAGAAAATAAGTATGAATATAAAAAGATTAAAAAACAATTGCCTGCTTGGAAGTGTACTTCAAAATTCAGTGCTAGGACTCTTTAGGACATTTTAATTCCTGGACTGGGCAGAGATTCTCTGCTTTGTGATATTGAAATAATCTGGTCTGGCTTTTCCTGTAACTTCGTTCTGTGACAAGGGACTGGTGCTCATTTCAGTAGTGCTCTCACAGAATACGTAGCAGTGCTGTTAACAGTAATTGTCTTCACTAACAAATTGGAACTCATTTGTATAATCTGTTATTTCTGGCATGTCTCCTTAGCAAATACCAAAACCTCAAGGAGGGAAATTTATACTCCTAGAAGGATACTGGATTTCAGCTGGGGATAAAGAACCTGCTGTAGATGAGACTTATGTGCTAACACCCTCAGTTAAGCTTAATCTGAAAGACATTGCCAGAGTTGTGTCTGCAAGGTAAGTCTGTTTCAACTTTTCCATTAAAAAACTAAGTTAAAGATGTTTCTTTATTTGGGCCTGTGGTGCTGGTCCCTATCTGTTGTTTGACATGACTAATTCTATTTGCCTTCCACTTCACAGTTATTTTTTCATTATACAGTGATTTGAATTTATAGATGTATTTCTTTTCTGATTAAACCATCTTTGTGCCATATCTAGTTTTATTTAAATGATAATCTAGAAATCGGTAGTTAGAATAACCTGCTTATTTTACACTGCCATGTAAAGCTTCATGGGTAGCAGTCAGCACTTTAAACTGTTCCCCTGGTAGTGTATGATCTTGGATACTCCAAGTGACTTACGTGGTGGTATTTTGGTAATGTAGTTTGGTGATGTAGATCTCTGCAAATTTCAAATAATGTTGATATCTTGTATATGAAAAAGATATAACTCTTGCTTTTAAACCACTATTTTGGTTATTCCTTATAGGACTCATCCAGTACTGATTCAAGGAGAGACTTCTGTTGGTAAAACCAGTTTAATTCGCTGGCTGGCTGCTGCTACTGGGAATCATTGTGTTAGGATTAATAATCATGAGCATACTGACATCCAGGAATATATTGGCTGTTATACATCGGATGCCTCTGGGAAGTTGATATTTAAGGAAGGTGAGTGGACATATGACGTGTACTCAAAATTCCTGTCTCACTTCACTGCTTTTTTTCTTATTTTCTTCTTAATTTGTCTGGTTTATTACAATGGAGACATGTCAAAGTTAGCAGTTACATGTTAATAATAATCACTAAAGTGAATTTCGGTGAATTCTTAAGAGTTCATGTTTGTTTCTTCACACTTGTCCTATTGGATGTAAAGAAGGTAATTCAACTTAAACAATAGTGTTGCTTCCAACTCTGGATTAGCATTTATACTGAGTGAAATGGGGTGGCTCAAAGTCTCTGAATGCATCCTTCTGTTAGATTTAGTTATTTAGATTTCTTTTTTTTTTTTTATCTAAAACTTTTTCTGTTCCTTTCAAGGAATCCTCATAGATGCAATGAGAAAGGGTTACTGGATTGTTTTAGATGAATTGAATTTGGCTCCCACTGATGTTCTGGAGGCTCTCAACCGTTTGTTGGATGATAACAGGGAGCTGTTCATTACTGAGACACAGGAAGTTGTCAAAGCTCACCCTCGCTTCATGCTGTTTGCTACACAGAATCCCCCAGGACTCTATGGTGGCAGAAAGGTCTGTATAATCGTTTGCTTTGAGTAGCTACGGCTCTAGGGAATGAATTTCTCTCATACATAGAAGCATGATGTGAAAACTTTCTTCTGCGTAGCACAGAATTAAGTCTCAAGAGGTAGAGAGTTGAGGTGGCTGTGGTCTAAATTTCAGTACAGCTGGGTTCCTTTTAAGGTAGTTGCTTGTTTCACAGGTACTGTATTTCTCATTCATATGAGATTTAAGTGCTTTACTGAACTACAGTTCATGTATATTATATTTGACTCAGCATTTTTTGCTCAAAAGCACTGGAGAAGGGGTTTGACTTGGGCTACTGATGTCCATTTTGTACTGGTTTTGGCTTGAGTAGTTAGTTTTTTTCATAGTTACTGGTATGGTCCTGTATTTTAGATTTCTGATCAGGACAGTGTTGGTAACACAGGGATGTTTCAGTTAATCTTGAGCAAAGCTTACACAGAGTCAAGCCCTTTTCTGCTTCTTGCACAACCCCACCAGTCAGTAGGCTGAGAAACTGGGAGGGGCCGCAGCTAGGACAGCAGACTCCAACTGACCAAAGGGATATTTCAGACCATGTGGTGTCATGCTTAGCAATAAAAACTGGAGGGAGAAGGAGGAAGAGGGGGATGTTTGGTGTTTGTTGCCACAAATAACCATTGTGCGTGAAGCCCTGACTACCTGGAGATTGCTGAACGCCTGCCTGCTGGTGGGAAGGAGTGAATGAATTCCTAATTTTGCTTTGGTTGCGCATACAGCTTGGGCTGTACGTCTGGAACTGTTTTTATCTCAACCGACAAGTTTTCTCACTTTCACCCTTCCTATTCTCTCCCCCATCCTATTGTAGGGGGAGTGAGCAAGTGGCTGTTTGGTGCTTAGCTGCTTACCCTAGTTCAAACACAGCATGTTTTAAAGCTCTTGTCCCCGTCCAAACTGTCTCTTAAGCTTTCTTTTAATTCTCATGAGTATGTGCTAATTTGTGTGCTGTGATATTATCCATATTTCCTTTGGATGTGTAGGGAAAGATAAATAATCTGAGGAATATCAAAGGAAAAATTTCAAGCAATGGTATGTTCTTACATTTTAGGTTTTGTCCAGAGCCTTCAGAAATCGTTTTGTGGAACTGCATTTTGATGAACTTCCAAGTGGTGAACTGGAAACCATCCTGCACAAGCGGTGCAGTTTGCCACCTTCTTATTGCAGCAAGCTTGTCAAAGTCATGTTAGACCTGCAAGTACGGGAGTCTTTCTTCTTTTTGTAGAAGACATTCAAACATAGTTCAGCAAAAAGTAGTATCAGTTCTTTGGGGGGAGGGAGGGGGTGATGCGAGGGGAGGAAGTGTTGCTAAGTGGCTGATAGTGAAAAACCTAAACCATAATTGATGGAAGAGAACCCAAAGTCTGTAGTTCAGTAGTTATGATAGAGAATACGGAAGGTGATGTCAGATTTGAGAAACCTAGCAGGAAATTAAAAAAAGGAGAATAATAAAAGGTCTTCGAATTTGATGTGTAGAATAATCCCTTGCTCTGGATCCCAAGTACAGTATTGGAATTGTAGGTTTCTTTGGGTCATGCTAAATTTAGTATTATTGTTAAGCAGCAATTCTGGGTGCGTTCTGATGCTCTTCTGTTTTAACAGGCATTTAGCACTAGGTATGTAACTAAAACTGTCTCATATTTAAAAGCAATTGCAGCAGCAATTAAAAGACCACACTTCAAAATGCTGCCATATATTTTTGATGTAGAATCTAATGTTTTGCTTGGATTTTGTTTTATTCCAGATGCCTATTTCCCTTTTAATATTTTTATTTAGTAGTACTATTATCTATATTATTTTGTTCCACCCACTTATCAAATACCTGGTTAAAGGTAATTTGAATGACTTACTAGAATTTTTTTCATATAAGACATGAAGAAGTGTCACATCAGAGAGCCCTGATGAGCTTTGCTTTAAGTAATTGGACAGGTTCATGAAAAAGTGGTTCATGTTTTGTTCCTATGACAGTCTTACCGCAGAGGTTCAACGGTGTTTGCTGGGAAGCATGGGTTCATCACCCTGCGGGATCTGTTTCGCTGGGCTGAGAGGTACAGGCTGGCAGAACAGCTGGAGAAGGATTATGACTGGCTTCAGCACTTAGCAAATGATGGTGAGCTCTGCTATCTCTGTGTGTCTGAAAATTTGCTTTCTAACCCTAGTTCTCAAGTACACATTTTGTTGCTGATTAATCTGGTAGTAATTCCATGCTTTCTTCCTCTGTTTTATAGGTTTTATGCTTCTGGCAGGCAGAGTCAGGAAACAGGAGGAGGTGGATGTTATTCAGAGTGTCATTGAGAAACACTTCAAGAAAAAACTATATCCTGAGTCTCTCTTCTCAGAGGAAAGCATCAGAAAGTTACTGGGTGAGTTTCCTACCGGGACCACACTAGTTCTCTAGATGTGACTGAACCTGATAGATTGCTTTATGTTGTGCAGCTAAATCCTCCACACAAATGGCAGCGATGGACAGAGATTTTAACCATATCGTCTGGACTCAAGGAATGAGGAGACTTGCCATTTTGGTGGGACGAGCCCTGGAATTTGGTGAACCAGTACTGCTGGTGGGAGACACTGGGTAACTTTTTACAATTAAGTTCTTTGTAGTGCTGCACCAGCCACTGAGTCACACACAAAATGATTGTGTCAGCTTCAGTGCTGCTTTGTTCTGGGACATTTAAGCCTCTGTCACTGCAGGCTTGCAGCTGCTGGTTTGACAGTTCCCTTTTGAGGGGGAAGCAATTGTGTCTCTTTGAGCATAAGCCTTTAATGGGATTATCTGCATTATGTATAACTATGTAGAAATTGTATAGAAAGTAGTAAAATTGAAATGAGCTGACTTCTCTCCCCACCTTTCAGAAGGTGCCTTGTAGAGTCTAAGTGTGCCTCACTGGAGAGGCTGCTTTGGGGAATTGTGACATTTTTCTATTTGAGAGCACATTTACTTTACATGTTTTAAGAGTATGAATATAATCTTGGGTACTAATTCTTCCCCTTGCCACTGCCTCACATGCTGTAAAGGATGTCATGGAAGTAGATACTCTCTGTTCTTGTGCTGGTTACAAATTTGGAGAGTAAGTTGTAGGAGAGAAGGGAAGTAAAATTATTTGGGTAGTAAATGAGAACTCAAGATACTCAGATTTTTATTCCTTCAGACTTAGGCTTGTTCTAGACATTTGCATCTCCTGCTTAGTGTAATTTTAGGCTAGTTGAGTACCTGTAGGGGCAGACTGAACTAAATTTGACTTTGAACTTACAGAAATCCATAAATGCAGATACTGATTTAAATTTAATTAAAGGCATCTTGTGCAAGCCAGCAACAGTTGTGCCAAAACTGGCTTTACTTTGCATACATTTCTCTCAGGGAAAGAGCAGAAGGAAATTGGCATGCTGGGCCTTCATCTTATAGCTCTTCAATGGAAGTATAAATCCTGTCTAGAATGACCTGATTGGTGGGTTTGGTGGTGTTCTTTTATTCTTCCCTTTCGTTGACATTGCTCTTTTGCAGGTGTGGTAAAACTACCATTTGTCAGATCTTTGCAGCATTAACAGATCAGAAGCTGTACTTGGTGAATTGCCACTTGCATATGGAGACTTCAGACTTCCTGGGAGGACTGCGACCTGTCAGACAGAGGTCAAAAGACCAGGTTTGTCTTGCATCAGTAATATTTTGGATAGTGTGAGAGTGGAAGCAAAAAGTAGCAATTATTAATGACTTTTAACTTCTTTTTCCATTTCATAGGAGGAATCTGAGGGCTCTAGACTCTTTGAGTGGCGTGATGGACCTCTTGTTTTAGCAATGAAAGAGGAGGGTTTTTTCCTCCTTGATGAGATTTCTTTAGCTGATGATTCTGTACTAGAGCGACTAAACAGGTATGTCTTAAGTGTTAGTATTAAGTATCCCCAGTGTGTCTAATTATACAAACATGAGTAGGGTAAATCGGGCTTCTTTTAGGCACATTTGTTTCCTGACCTGGTTGAGCTGCTCTCTTAATTTTTTAGTTCTTGCTGAAAGGGAGAATGACCCAAATTACTCTGGCCTTGTTCATATTTCAACTTCTGTGCCAGTTTTCGTTTTTCTAACCATCATCAGTTTGATAGAGGTGCTAGTTTTAACTTCAGTAATGCTTAGACAATTTTTCCATTTGAAATTTTAATTGCAGCTTGGGGGAAAGGTAGTAAGGTTAGATAAGATGAAACTGCCTTGCTTTGCCTGAGTCCTGTTGTCTTAAGATACCTGGTAAAGTAAAATGTACTTCAGTTGAAAAGCAGATACGTATGTTTGCTTGACATATTTTGGTAGACTGATTTTGTTGAGTTTGAATCCTTTACTTGGTGCCATTACTTTCCATTTGGCTTTTTAGTGCTGCTACCTACCGATCTGCACTCAAATTGCTGTATTTGTTTCATGGACAAAAAAAGATGATGAAAGGATTCATGTTGTTCAATAGCTCATGTCCTTGGATAAAGAAATTAAGAGCATAAACCATAGTTCAGCTGAAACCGTTTAAATAGTATCTGAAGACAGATTACATCATGAGTCAAGTTGGAAAATAAAACTAACAGTAACACCTCCAATTTACCATCTGCAACAGTAATATTTTCAAATTGTCAGTGAGCTCTTGAAAATGATACATCTTGTCAATTCCCAGAATCAAAATCTATTTATTTCTCTTTTATGTGTGACAAAAAAACCCATAAATAAATAAAAAAAAACCCCTCCACATAGATTTCATTTCATTATCTACTTGCAGCAGTATCCCTCGTTTTAGTCTTTTCCATTAGCCATTATGTTGAGATGACTAGCAGCTATTTTTTTCTACCATATTCAAAACCTCTGTTGCAAGCTCATGGTTTTGTGGTTTTTTTTGTATCACTGCAGCTCTCATTACTTTATGAAGTTCAGTTGATGTTTTGTTTTAACAGTGATACTAAGCAATGCCTTTCTAAACAAGGAACAGCTCCAAGTTTACAACTTGTAGTGTACAGTGAAGTACAGCTGACAAACCAAACAAAATCTCCCAGACACACAAAACTCTAGTAGGATGCTTCTCAGATGTATCATCTGTCAGCTTGAAGACTGGTTCATTGTCCAGATTCTTTATCTAGCTCTTATGAATATAAATTTTGTCATTGCTTTGTAGAGAGAGCTATGAGATGTGCTTTATTAGGTAGGTTTTTACGACAAATGATTTGAACGGAACCTTATCAACAAGGTTGGGTAGAGTTTCCTTCTGAACATAATCAGAAATGCTCTCCACCAGGAAGGATGAACAGATTTTAAAAGTTTAATGTGAATTCTGAGGCAATATAACTTTAATCAGCCCAGTTCAAGTGATTTTTCTTTTATAAGTGACCTTTTGAAGTGTGAAACTAAATTTAAAACAAACAATTTAATCTTTTCTATAGTGTTCTTGAAGCTGAAAAGACATTGGTACTCGCTGAAAAAGGTGGTCGAGACGATGAGGAGAACGAGGTAGAACTATTAGTTGCAGGAAAGAAATTTCGTATCCTTGCAACCATGAACCCAGGAGGTGACTTTGGGAAAAAAGAGGTAAATGTCAAAGCAATTGGAAGTAGAGCATACATCTTCTGGTCATATTAACTGTTTGGGGATTGGAGGTGCAATGCAAAAATGCATCATCAGAATGTCAAAGTAAACCAGACCTCTAAATACTCTAGGTAGGCTTGGTAAGTAGAATAGTGCAAGTACAGGAAATACGGCGCATGAAGCAAGTAAATCCAGCTCGAGCATGGAGTGAACATCACATCCCTAAGGACCTTTCTTGTTAAATTAAAACGGTCTTGTTCTGAAGTTTGGCTTTAAACGGCTTAAGGCAGATTAAAAAACAAACAAACTTCTAAGCATTATTGTGAGCAAGGACTAAAAGAACTAGAATCTCTTTTTCCCAGAAGATGATGGGTACTCCACTGGGGGTTGGAACTAGATGATTTTTAAGGTCCCTTCCAACCCAAACCTTTCCATGATTCAACGATTTAAACTGGTTTCTACAGTGCAGAACAACTCATTGTAAAGCCATGTGTTTAAAGGCCATTTTTATCTGCATTGCTTTCGTGCTAATGATTTTTGCCTGACTTACTCAGCCAGAGGAAGAGAGGAATTACAGACACAAGTTGTAATTGAATCAAACTTCCACGTGGTAGTTTACTTCTGTAAGCAAAGGGAGATTAAACAGCCACTGTTTGATACATGGTGTCCTAGAATTAAATGGAACTTTGGTACTTGCAAATCAGCTCCGTTTCTTTCCATAATCTTTTGAACTTTCTTTATCAGCCGTTTCCTGCATTGATGCCACCACTAGAAATCTTAAAATTCACATTCTACAAAGTGGCCCTGTCAAAATTAGAAAAGGTCTAGGTTGGTTACTTTATTGTTTGCAAGTAGTGTGGCTACAAGGCTGTTGTTTAACTGCAACCTAAGTAATAGGATTTATTTTAAGTTGAATTGTGTCGTTCTACTTGTTTGTAGCTTTCTCCTGCATTGCGCAACAGATTTACAGAAATATGGTGTCCACAAAGCAATGGTCGTGATGATTTGATACAAATTGTAAAACACAATCTTCATCCAGGATTGTCTCTGGGTGGAATAAACCATCAAGGTGGGTATTTCTCTGTGTGTTCATAGTCAAACATGGTTAAGAAAAGAATTAGTTTAGAGTCTCCTCAATTTTCCCTAGATTTTACACCACTGTGTCCCTTTTTCTTTTAAGTACATGTCTCTCTGAGGACAGTTATGAAATACTTTGGGCTTTCTTCTTCCCTCATTGTTTATTATATGGTTAGCCAGAAATAAGTTCAGGGCTGTATTTACTTCACTGTCCAGGGAGATGAATTATCCCTAGCCCTTCACTGCCCAATCTTAGTTTCATTCTAAGGTGTTGAAAGAACTGGTGCTTCATTTTCTGCCATCAGCTTCACTGTTACTATTAATGACTTACATTCAATTAAGAAGACAGAATTAAAAGGATATGTAATGACAGCCCGGGCCCGTACTGTTCAGTTATCCTGCCTTGTAGGGTGTGGAGTACACATCCACATTGTTCATACATGACAGCCATACGGTGTAGTAGATATGACCAATAAAATCATTTGGTAACCTCTATTTATTTATTTTTCTTTTAACTCTCTTTTTAGGGGCAGACATAGCAGAGCTGATGATGGACTTTGTTGAATGGCTGACTAATCAGGAGTTTGGTCGCCAGTGTATTCTCAGTGTGAGAGATGTCTTGTCATGGGTTAATTTTATGAATGTTATGGTAGAAGACGAAGAGTCAAATTCTGCCAAGGAATATAGCCACCTTTACATTTCTCCAATGATGTCTTTTATCCACGCGGCATGTTTGGTGTACATTGATGGAATAGGATCAGGTAAGTCTTTAGTGCTCCTTTGGTAGCAGAAAATATGAAAGTATATATCCAAAGTACTATTTCTGAATAGAATGCAAACAAAATGCTTTGTGACAACATGGAATTCTTCTGGGAGATGTCTTCACTTCCATTTAACAATGTCCTGTACTTTGTATGTCTTTTTGTGTTTTAGTAGCAAGAGTTTGAATAGTACATCAAGCTTAAGTGAATTAGAGGTAGTAATAATATTACAAAGGCTAGCATACAGATTAAGAAGGCCTGTGCTTTTTATTGAGTCTTGGGAGCTGATGCAGTACTTAATTACATGACATTATGTTATTCTGTCTCTCCCACCCCTCATGTTGGCATCTGTGGTGCTAGCCTTTATCCTGTACATAGCTCAGAATGAATCTTTGTATGTTTGGTCTCCAGCCCAGCTGATAAATAGGTGATGTGGGAGTAGGGAAGAAGTGAAAAGCCACAAGAAACTCATGGAAAGAACACCTGGGGGAACTAAGGCAAGGAACCAGGATTATAGTGATGGTAGAAGAAAGTTTTGGAAATAAGGTGTCCTTAATTCTGTTGTTCGCAGAACAATTTGTCCACTGTAAATAGCACTGGCAAGCAAAAGCACTAACAGCAAATATAAACCTGAAACAGAGCACTGCACAAAAATGGCATGTCTGAGGAAACTGAGTTTCTTAGTCATAAGGTGAATGTGTCTAGTTCTGTTTGTGAAGCATGTGTAACTTTTTTATTACAGGTACAACATCCTGCTCAGCTGATAAGGCTTTATTAGCTCGTGAAAAATGCCTGAGATTCCTCTGTGAGAAAATGAGTCAATTCCTTGTGCTGACTGATTATCAGAAGAACGAATTAAAGATTTATGACAAAACAAAGGAGAAGGAGTTTGTCTGGATGGATGACTTTATGGGAATCCACCCATTTTTTATTCCAAGAGGCAAGAGACTTTGTGGGAGTGGGTAGACACAGATTCTGTGGTTTTTATTCCAAATAGTTCTGTTATTCACTAAATCTAAGTAGGATACTTGAACCATTACAGAAGAATTTATAGTTTGTTCTCAAGCCTTAGAAAAATGCCGCCTCTGCCTCTGAGCTGCAGTCAGCACACTTGGTCATATTTATTAAGATGACACATTTGTTATTTACTTTTTTGATGACTTTTTAAAATGACTGGTTAATGGACTGATTTTAGTAGCCTTTTTTGGTGTAAGAAAGCTTCTTTAATTTTTGAACTGTAGCTTCTGTCACTTTGCATGGTCAGAATGTCTTCTAACTTCCACTAACTAAAGCTACAACTCCTCCTGGCCCTTGTGCGCTGCATAGGAATCGGGGATCCTGAATACAGTGCTAAGCAGAATGGAAACTAATGCCCTGTCTTGCTGTAGCTTCTCAAAGATTTTTTTTCAAAATGATTAGTCCCTGCATTTCAGTTCCTCATGTGACAAATTAATGAAAATGGAACTAGGAAAATAGATTTTTCTACCCTTAAAATACAAGTGATGGGGCTAAAAAGCGATGGCTGAGCATTCCAGTTCAGCTGGTTAGCTTTTAGTACATGGAACTATGTGTTCCTAATGCTAGATTAATAATTCATCTTGGAACATTCTGATAGCCATGGATTGTGTTAGTCATGCATAAAATTTTATAAGGTAGTGCTTTTTTGTAAATGTCTTAATTTCCCTCTGATGATTAAATTGCAAAAGGAAGGATCTCTTTCATACTAAAGAGGTATCAAGATTTGGGAGATAAACTGGTGATTAGTATTCTGTTTACCTGAGCAATGCTATGTTACAGAATTCGGAGAGTGATGTCCAGTGAGCTATACTGTCTGGAATTTGGCAGATGAGCTCTGCTCTCTCTTCTCTCTGGGTGTCATAATAACAACAACAAAAAAACCATGTGCCTACTAGTGCACTTTAAATCACTCTTCCTTCACAGAACTGGCAGTATATGGAACAGATTCATATGTTGTTCTGTAACGTGACTGAATTGCATCCTTCAGCACCAAATTTTCAAGAGCTGCTTTTGAGTTTTAGATCCATGTGTCTGGAGGACAGATAAATTTTTTTTTTTTTTTTTTCCCTCCCTCTTCAGTGATAGATCTCTCGTTTGACACTTCTTGGGTCATGAACCAAAGTTTCATGCTGAAATACATCATATATTCATGTGCTTTTTGTACAACGCACCAGAAATGTGCAGAGAGGGGCTGACACAGCTGTGGGTCAAACGAAAAGCATGTGTGCCTGCTCTCTGAGGATGGGATGCAAGCTTCATCTCCACTGTTTGCTGTAATGAGATCAGCAAGATCTGAGCAGAGACAGAACGATCTCATACAGAAACACACTGTCAGCAGCTCCAGCATAAACATTCTGGTTTAATTGTTTTCCGGTTTCCCTTTCCTTTGTTTTAGGCCCTGTTCTCCAGAGGAATAGCATTACAGATTATGCTTTAAATGCTGGGACTACAGCAGTGAATGCACAAAGACTATTAAGAGCCCTACAGCTTAACAAACCTATTTTGTTGGAAGGGTCACCAGGAGTGGGCAAGACCAGTCTTGTTGCTGCCCTAGCAAAAGCCTCAGGAAACTGTCTTGTTCGAATCAACCTGTCTGAGCAAACGGTAGGATAAAATACTATCTTTGTCACTTAGTATTTATGGCATGGGGGAGGTTTTGTTTAACTTAAAAAACCATGGTTCCTTTTAACTTTGGCAATGAGCCTGAAATGTCAATTTTTCCTTCTTGGTCTCAAGGTAACACCAAATGGGAAGCAGGAACCAGAAAGAGCAATGAGCTTCTGTGGGCAAATGCCAAGTCACAGATTTTTCTGTTCTTTTCAAGTGAAGACAAGTGTATCTTTGTCTGTGTTTTTCTTGGCTTCTGCAAAGTTACTTGAGAACAGCTTTAAAGCTTTTTAGCTTTACTCTTCCAATTCAATTTTTTGTCATTAAATATAGTAACTGGTCCTAACATAGAAAACTTTTTAGCATCTTGCAATTACTGATTTTTTTTTTTTATTTTTTTTTTTTAAATAGAGCTAAAATGTAGGTATTAGAATGGGAGGGAGAAAAAGTGAAATAAAGTTTACAAAGACTGTTTATGAACTTCTGTGGAGTTTTGTAATTTCCACACCCCCTTTACTCCCAAAGGATGTGACAGACTTGTTTGGGACAGACTTGCCTGTTGAAGGTGGGAAGGGAGGAGAATTTGCCTGGCGTGATGGACCACTACTAGCAGCATTAAAAGCTGGACACTGGATTGTATTAGATGAGGTAAGTTCAAGTTTGGGGCATAAATAAAAAGGAATACTCTGGAAGAGCAAAGGTGATGACTTGGAATGTAGGATAAATACCTTAAAGAGTTGATGACTGAAAATAAATTTTTCTTCCTTTTAGTTATGTGCACCTAGTGCAGCATTAAAAGTGAACATTCCACTTAAAAGAAAATTAATTTCCCTCTACTAAGTCCCTGTGCCCATTGGCCCTCTTCAGGAGTGTAAAAGACCAGCTTTGACTGCACCTTTTTAGACAAGAGGAAAAGGATTGAATCCCAGACTAAATTATTGCAGAAAACCAAGGACAGCTTTGATTTACATTTGAAAGTTTTTTGGGAAGAGTGTCCACAGAAATTTTGATACACATGCTCTTATACAGATATAATTTCACTGAAATAGAAGACATTTTGCTGGGACTAGTACAGTGTGTTGGATACTAATTTAATTGAGATGAAGAGGAGTTCCATTTTGCCAGTATAAGCTATCATGCCGCCACAACTTTGTTCCTGTACCATGTAGCAAGTGTTTTTAAGCTTTATGTATGCACAGAGTTCTCTTCTTGGCAGTGTGCTTTCTAATTATTGCAGAGTGCAAAATCTTAAATTCTTTAGCTGTTTATATACTATTTTCCCTATTGTGAAGAATACCATTTTAAATAACCATTATTTTAAAAAAAACCCCAAAAAACAGATTGCCTTAATTTAAAAAACAAGCAAACAAAACACTCTGTCACCAATGTATGAAAATAAGTTCAGAGGAAACATCTTGAACATGCAGATTTTACAATGAAGGATCGTTTAGTTATCATGGTGAAAACACAGTACTGCTGGCAAGTGCAAATAAGGAAAAGCATTAGTTGCTCCAGTGTAGTAACAATCTAGCTGGAAGTAATAACATATGGCAGTCCTAGAATAGCAAAGAAATTGAATTTTACCTTCTGTGTATCCCAGATTGTTAAAACTAGAGATTAAGTAAAAGTGGTTTTTTGAGCATTAATATGGTATGCTTATTTCTTTCCTCAGCTGAATCTGGCTTCTCAGTCTGTATTAGAGGGGCTAAATGCCTGCTTTGACCACAGAGCAGAGATTTATGTTCCAGAACTGGGAATGAATTTTCACGTACAGCACAAGATGACTAAGATTTTTGGATGCCAGAACCCATACAGACAAGGAGGTGGAAGAAAGGGTCTGCCTAAGTCCTTTCTTAATAGATTTACACAGGCAAGCTTATTTGTTTGGTTTAACCTCTGTCATGATCCTGTCTTGTAGTTTTCTGACTATATCAACACTTGGCATGTCCTTGATTCTACAGGTCTATGTTGATCCACTGTCATCAGAAGATATGGAGTTCATTGGGAATACCTTGTTTCCTGCTATCGATAGAAATATTATTGCTAAAATGGTTGCTTTCAATAACAAGGTAAACAAGTATTTTAATTTCTTTTGTATAGAAGTAGGCAGAAAGCAGTAAGGTTAAGAAAACCTGAGTCTCATGTTATATTTCAAAGCACTTTTATAAAGAAGTGCATGGATAAAAGAGGAATGCAAGTATACATGGGTGAAAGTAAAGAGCAGCACTAACAGCCACCTGAATTCTTGTACCACTATAATCAGATACTTGGTTGATAACTAAAGGGTTGTTATATTTCACTTAAGATAAAATACCTGTATCTGTAAAAGGCTTTGTTATATATATCAAAGGCTTTTGTAGAACAAAGGTAGAAATGATTATGGTTTGGTAGCTTGGTAAATTGAGTTGAGAAAATAATGGTTTTCCACACATATGGATTATTCTTGAAGGACAACCAAGAGAAGCTACATCTTAACAAGAACTAAAATATCTGTATCTCTTTCTGGCCTTAAGTTTTAATCTGCTCTTTATTGTGGGATGTTGTTAGTGAAGGCAGCATCTGGCCTTTACAGAAGTTTCTGCTTGTAAGGATGTAGCATTCTTCTGGAACACCGAGACACCAGTAAAAGGAAAATATTTTGTGATAGGATTTGTATATGCAAAGGATTCAGAGATGCTCAGATTTAAAATTTTGCTGATATAAACCAACAAGCACTAATTGCAGGGCATCAGCCTCCTAGCTATTTTGTGCAAGTGCAGGATATAAAATTCTCAGTAAGAAATTTGTTTATGGTCACACTTCTGAAACTGTTTAATCTTCATGTTAAGAGAAAGTATTCTGTGGCCTTACATGATCTTTTTTTGGCAGCATCTTGCTGAATGCTCATTTATAGAGTGCAAGAGTTAAAAGGAAAATTGAGCTTAGTGTTAAAGAATTAATAGAGGAGAGACAAACTAAATCAAGCTTTAGTTCCTGACACTCAGAGAAGTGAATACAGCTTGCTCTTCCTATTGTCATCTGTCTTGTAAGCAGTGACAAAGTGAAAAGTTCAGTGGAATTTTTAAAAATACTTGAAGACCAGCACATGGGAGGAATAAAAGCCTTTTTTTAATTGTCACTTCTTCCAGATTGACAAAGAAGTAATGACTGAAAAAAAGTGGGGACAGAAAGGAGGACCCTGGGAGTTCAATTTACGTGATCTTTTCCGCTGGTGCCAGCTTATACTTGTTGACCAGTCACCGGGATGTTACGACCCAGGCCAGCATGTGTTCTTGGTATATGGAGAAAGGATGAGAACCAGGGAAGACAAAGAAAGGGTGAGCTGTGTGTTCTCCTTCCTTGTTCTTCAGATTGTCAGGAAGTATTTCTAGAAATCCAGGTGTAAATTGGAATATGCCTTGCAATTTATTCATAGACATTCACCTCTTACAAAAGAAAACTATTTTGGGGGGGGATTTTGAGGCTTAATATATGTACCCGCTCCCCTTGTCATTGGAAATATCAGTTTAATTACTTACTAGTATAAAAGTGGAAAGCTGGTGCAAATGAAGGCAAAGCAGAATAACAAAGGACTTAAAAGGAGCAAAACACAATATTCTTGTGTATTTCTGTATCAAATAATAAGGTTCTCACAGAAGCAGCATGAGTTGCATGTATCTTTGTGAGGGAAGAGAATAGTGAGGGAGCAGAGGAATAGCACTGAGATGTGGAGAGACTATTAAAATTATGGTTAAAAAGCATTTGTGTCAGTACAGTAAATAAAAATAAAGTCCTGTAATTCTGCCCTTCTCTGCCAGCATTTCTAAATTGTTCTGGCTTGGATTTCTTGTATTGATTTTTATTTATCCATCATTTCTTTCACCTGCCTGTCAAACTGCTATTCTCATTCTGTTACACTCACTGTAAGTTTCCTCTAACAAAACACACTCGCTACAGTTAGTTCATCTTTGCCACTTATTTATCCATCTCTTGCCTAGAGAACAGTTGTTTCTGTTTAATTTCACAACATTTAAATGGTATTAAACTAAAAGTCAGTCGGATTGTAAGACTGAAGTTACTGACTGTACGTGACTAGGTATTTTTCTTGTGGATTTACTCTTCTCTTCCTGTAGTATTAATATATTTTTGTGCGTTATCAAAGAGCTTATTTATGAAGTGACTTCTTTCCCAGTGTGATGTTAGAGAGACATTACTTCATAGTATTGCAAGTCACAGGAAAGTGTGGTTATTGAAGTGGTTGCTGTGGGCACGTCACACTCACTGTAACTGCTTGCCGCACTTGGAATGAAATGACACTTGTGATTAAACTGTGGTAGTTACTAGCACAGGGCTCTGGAGCTGAGAGGGAAGGCTACTTTAGAAGTAAATCTAAAAATCTAAAACTTCAGACTGATAAGTCTCTTTTTTTGCCCTTTGAACTGTTTTAGGTTATATCTGTATTTAGAGACATTTTTGGCCAGGAGGCTGATGTATATACAGGGACCAGAGAGTTTCACATCACTCCGTATAATGTTCAGGTAAGCTGATAAGAGGTTTTGTGTGGAGAGAGAAGGAAGTGACTTGTGCAGCTCAGCTCCAGTTTGCCTTTGAGCGCCCACCCTCGTGTCTCTCATTCCTTCCAGATCGGTTATTCAGTTCTTTCTCGTGGCAACTATATTCCTCGTCCTGGCAGAAATCTGGCACTTCTGCATCATTCCCTACAATCCCTCGAGTCCATAATGAAATGTGTGCACATGAGCTGGATGGTGATCCTGGTGGGCCCCGCAGCTGTTGGCAAAACCAGTCTTGTTGAGCTGCTGGCCCATCTGACTGGCCATCGACTAAAAATCATGGCAATGAACAGTGCGATGGATACAACTGAACTCCTGGGTGGATTTGAGCAGGTAAATACTGCTTTGGTAATACAGCACGATTTCTTCTTCATACCTAACAGTGGCTAGTCCACTGTGATCTTAGTGTGTGAGCACCAAATGGAGCTTTAGACACCATGGTCTTGTGGATGAACTAACTCCATAATGACATGTTTGCAGGTTGATATCAATAGGCCATGGCAGCAGCTGTTGGAAAAAGTGGAGAATGCTGTGAGCACGCTAGTAAGGGACAGTCTTCTCCTAACAGAAATTTGTGCAGATGATGCTGAACTTGTGCTGCGTGCTTGGAGCAATTTCATCCTGAACTACAAACCCAAATCTCTGGGTGAAGGAGGTAGAAGTGTTACAGCAGAATTAGTGAGCAAACTGGAGGGAATACTTGTACTCACCCAGCGACTAAACAACAAGATAAATTCTTACTCAAAGGCAGGTAAGTATGTTGAACAGTTGGAAGTAAGACTGTGTGTTCCTCTGAAGAAATTGAGAGAAATATAGACATCTTCAGTGAAAGCCGGAGAAAATGGGGGGTGGGAGGGAGTTGTAGGTTTTTGTGTAATGCTTCATACTACTTCATTCTTACAGTACAGTGTAGCTCTTGAAAAAGTTACATTGGTGATAGTTCTTCAGGATTATTTTTTGTGTAGCACCACCTGTCAGTGATCAGTAGTCCACAATGAAATTCTGTACTGAACTACTTAACATATGATGGTCTTATGAGCTCTCATTTCGGATTTCTAAGAATGGAATTTAGATGTTCTATTCTTGCATTTATTATCTGATGCATTGATCAGCTGAGCTTTACAAATATCAGTGGAATGAGTTGGTTTTTTCTTATTTTTTTCTTTTTAAATCATTGATTAAATATGTCATTAAGATCCATCAAACTTCATCTAATGGGAGAGAATGGATGGAGAACAGTGTCAGTCTAGTTTATATTTCTGTGCTTGCAAACCACCATGGTCCTCGTGGGTTTTGCCCATGGGAGGCTACATAAAGAGTTGGAACCTGTGCTGTTACAGTCCCCTAAAAAGTAGGGAGCACGTGTGTTTGTTAACAAAATAACACTTATTTTTCCTGAATGGATCAGGAGACTACCTTAGTAATGTAAGATATACTTCCTTTCAGAGTTTGCTCACCTGGTAGAGGAGTTTCGACATTTCAAGCTGCAGCAGGCCCAGGCTGCTGACCATCACAACCATGGCACTTTTGAGTGGGTTGATGGGATGTTGGTTCAGGCCCTGCAGTCGGGTGACTGGCTGTTGATGGACAATGTTAATTTCTGCAAGTAAGAGATTTTAGTGGCCTTGTTGCACTGAGTAAATTTCTTGACCTCCCTAATTGACTTTGCCTCTTACTGTATAGTTCACAACTGAACTTTCTGTGTTTGAATACAATACGCAGGAGCAGTAACATTTTCTGGAAGCATGTCTTCCTTAGACAGCTTAGCTGTTGATCATTTTCCTGTTACCTTATAACATAATCAGCTGTTTGGCTTTTTGTGTAAGACTGGTACCATTTTGATTTCATGCTAGAAAGAGTTGAAATTGTTACCTTTTTTTAACTGTATAAATTTATTTTGAATATAGCCCTTCTGTGCTGGACCGCTTGAATGCGCTACTTGAACCGGGAGGCGTTCTGACCATGAGTGAGAGAGGAGTGATAGATGGCACAATTCCTACAATAGCTCCTCACCCAAACTTCAGGTGGTTGGCATTTCTGCTTTTTTTGGTTTTGCCTTTTTTTCTGTTCTCCTACCAAACAGTAGGTTTTTTTTTTAAAAAAAAAAAAAAAAGTCTCAGAAGTGAGCCAGTCTTTGGGTGTGTTGAATGCTCTTCAGTTTGCCATATACTGTCTGTTTGGCAAGAAAGAAAACTGCACTGTGATTGAGCAGATGATAGCTTAAGAAACTTGGCTTTGTATCCCTGCTGCAGCACAGACTATTACACTGGAAAAGTCTGTATACCTTGATTATTCATTTCTAATTTAAGATCTCAGCATTTCCCTATCTCACTGTAATGAAGTTGAAAGATCTATATCTTGAAAACGGTGAAGTATTCAGTTATATTGGTCATGAAAGCTGTACATGGACATAATAATTTTCTTGCCAGCTTTTTTTATCCCATCTATAAATGTTGAGTTCCCTGCAGTGACAAATCTTGAAAAATAACCACAGCACCCCACCAAAAAAAAACAAACACCCCCCTCACCCAAACCTCCCTCCCCCAACCCAAAAACCCTCCAACAAAACAAACAAACCCACCATCATCAACAAAAACAAACCACAAACCTAAACAAACAAAACATCAGAACAGCAACAGAAAAAAAACCAAACACTATTCTCTCAGACCTGAAGCAGACTCTGGGGGAGATGGGAGGAGAACATAGAGGGTATACAGTATAATTCCTACCTCTTATAAATTCATGAAAATAGTATTTGGACTGATATGCTGATCTTTAACTTTGCAGCAACCTGTTTTTACTGTGGTGTATCTCGGAAGCTTGGGTTTTTTTCCTCCTCCTTGCTTTTGAAAGATGTCTACTGATAGTATTAACTGCCTGGGTGTTGGATACTTTATTAACTGCCTGGGTGTTGGATACTTTATTAACTGCCTGGGTGTTGGATACTTCTGTTTCTAAGTAGTGTAGACTTATCTGAAGGTGTTGCTAAGATTTCTAAAAGTTTGCTTTATAGCTCAGACATGTAGTTTAACTTTTTTTTTTGTCAGTAGGCAAATAATAAAGTAGACATAGCTCAGATGTAACAGTTAAAAATCATGCAATGTACCTGTGGATAATTTCAAGGTATAATTATTCATATAGATTTCTCATTTAAATTTATATGTCTCTGACTTTCTATATATCAGTGTCCCCATTTTTCTGAAGATGAATTTACTTTATAGAAGAACAGATTGGGTGGTTCCAGAGCGCTAGTTTTTAAAGCCCTAAGTTACATCTTAAGAATGGTAGGCAATTGGGCTAGGTAATCTTTGTAGGTCCCTTCCAAAGGAACTGTTCTATTCTAATATCCAACAGGCTTTTCCTTTCTATGGATCCAGTTCACGGGGAAATATCCAGAGCCATGCGGAACCGTGGGATTGAAATTTACATTCCTGGGGAGGATGGAAATGTATTGGACAACTTGGATTTGAAGTTACTCCTGCATGGTGTGGGTTTAGTGGGAGATAGTGTCTGTGAGGCACTTCTGGCTGTGCATTCAGAAGCCAAAGCAGCAGTAGCAGGTAAAAAAAAGTCTGTTCAGTATTTGTTAACATCCTGGGCTCACTGCATATGTTTGAACTAAGTCTTTAATATTAAAGCTTGGTTATTTTATTGTGTTTTATCCTAATATAAGTAAAGGCATAAAAGTATCATCAGGCTGTTTTGGGTTGTTTTTTGCGTTCTCAGGAAGTAGGCCCAAATCATAAAAAGATGGTAACAAGTACTTTATAAGGAGACAGCAGATGCTGGCAAGTGTCAGTTGCCTGTTGCTATAAGGAAGGCAATATATTATAAGTGAAAAATCAACGAAATAGAAGGCTTGCATAAGGCCTATTTGATTTACTTTTTGGAACAAGATGACATTGAGTTTCATTCATTTCAGCTGCCTGATGTCTTATTTTAAGCTGGTCACCTGTTATTTGCAGTCTTGTCATTCAATTTTCAGGACCCAGTAGGATTCATTTGTTTTGAATCTTCCTTAGGGCCTAGGGTGATGTTTGTCCTGAGAAGGTTGAAGGGCTGACAATTACTAGACATTCATATCACCCTAAACACTGTGTATCTTTCAGGTTCTGTGTCGTCTGTGTCGACTTTGCTTCAGGCTGCTGTGTTAATTGTACAGCAGATACAAAGAGGCCTTGGATTAGCAAAATCTTTTTACAGAGCCTGTTGGGAAGTTTATGGCCGCTCACAACAACTGCAGATTAACCAGAAGGTAAAAGTCTTGTATTAGAAAATTTTTCTTACATCATCTAGATATGTGAAAAATAACATTTCATGAGGCAAGTATTTGAGAACCCTTGTTTCCAAAGTGCCTGAGCAAAGGGTTGATAAAGATTGTGCTCTTGGAGAGATGAGCCAAACAATTTTAAATATCCTTTCAGGCATCCATCAAGTGATGAAGAGGAGGGGTTAAGCGACACTGGGACACTTTCTGTATCTTTTAGACTATGAGCATTTTTTGGCTCCAGTGTAAGCAGTACAGTTCTCCATGTAACTTAGCCTAACAGGTCAACTGAAGCTCCAGAAGTTGGGTTTCTTTAGTACTGAATGGTGAAGTATGGTGAATTTCAGCTGTCATCTGTCCTTTCATGACATATTTTCTCAGCCTGGTGGCATGCTACTGGAGACAGAGGACAGATAAGTGAGAGCTGCATAAAGACTGTCAGTCTGGGATGTGCTTATTGAGACAGTCCCTGGGGAATAAATTTGGTTTGTCAAACATTTTGTAGATAGTAAGTCACTCTTGCAGCATAAGGAGACAGAGAATTATTAGTACTGACGAATCTGTAGCCTAAACCACTGTGCGCACTGTCATCTGGAGATAGCAATATTCTCTTCCTATTACAGTATTAAACTGCACAGCATGTTATTTCACTTGTGGTTGGAATGTTTTGATACAAGTAACTAAAGAGTTCCCTGAGCTATTGTACTTGAATACATACCTGAATGTGATTCTAAACAGAATTCTTTGGTTGGTTGTTGCAGCTTGTGTTAGAGCTGGTTAAGAAGCATGCTTCATCTCTGGCTTCCCATGAAACCTGGGCTGACTCCTTGCTAGCAGTGGGACTGTGGCCAGACTCCCTGCCTACAGGTCTGTTTGCAGCTGAAGACTCTCTTCTTTCGACAGTCCAGAGTGATGCACAGGTCCTAATGTATTGTCTGAATAGACTAAACCTTAAAAACTGCAGGTAGGTGAGAACCACTTTTTGACAAATAAATGAGTAAGAAGTTAAATATGTGCGAAATACTGGTGCCATGTCGTTGTTCCTTGCAAAACTTTGTCTTGAGCAAATGGTGTGGGTAGAAACTGTGGTCGTCATGCATTGTAATCGAGGCTGCTGTTACCCTTCCATGCAACCACTACAAATACAAGTTCAATTATTTACTGATTTATTCTTCAGTCCAAAATACTTGCCTATTTTTAGTCTTCAATAAGTATATTTGACCTGTTTTGAGTTGAGTTAGGAGTGGGTACTTAGCACAAAATGTGAAAGCAAACACTGGGTTTACAAGATATAAGAGCCAACCCCCCAGATGTCTTCCTTCAACTTCCTTCTAAGCTTTAATAATCTTTATATTTATAATAATATTTAATTAATCTTAAATACACTAATGATCCTCTGTACTTCCTGCTTTCACGTAAACAATTATTTGTCAGTTATCTTAGGTCCAGTACCTTCAGGTGAGAAAACAAATTTCCTCTTTCAAACAGAGCTGTCTGAATGAAGTGTCATGTGCAGGGGCCATATGCAAGAACTCTTGTGCACTGTAACTGTTAATTACATAACACAACACTGGTGTCAAATCTTCCTCCCTGTTTTGCTTAGTGATCTACTGTGGACAGGTACTATGGTTTGCTTCAGTGAAAGAACAAGCTGTAGAATTTACTATTAAGATAAAATATTGAAATTGTAAAACCTTAGCAATGTCCTTTTTTTTTTTTTTTTTTTTTAATCAGTGAGACTTCTTTCTTTGTCTTTATCTTACCTTTGCATATCATTCTGGTGCTTGAATCAGTTCTGAATTCTCAATGAAACACTGCATATTCACTTCTGGCACTGCATAACTTTGTGGCAATAGTGAGTTCATAATAGTAGACACCCCCAACTGATTTGAAGTTGGAAACTGGCTTTAAACCTAAATAAAAAGGAGAGATTTATGCTTTGCTGCCTTCATCTTGCCTGAAGATGGTTGCACGCTAAGTAGCTTGACTTGCAAAATATATTCTATCCTGGAATTGGCAGCTAAAGTCCTGATTGCCAGGTTCCCCTTCTTTGTGTTTCAGGACACTACCACTGACGCTGCAAGATCTTCAAAAAATTATGCAGTCCACTAATCCTGAGAGTCTCAAATTCAGTGCTGTTGAGATAGATGCAAACTGGATGGATAAAATAGAAGTTCTCCAGGCTTCAGTGAAATTTTTCATAGAAAAGGCAACCAATCAAGACTGGGCACTGAGAGTTAAATGGCTTAATTCCTTAGCCAAAAATCTTCCCCAGGTGCTTGGTATGTAATTATTTAATGTTATCTTTTGACTAAGGGCTGATTTATTATGTTTTGGTTTTTTTTCACAAATCTTAAGTCCTCTGTGAAAACATTCATTCACACCATTCAAATGATCTGATATGAAAGTTCTCAACTTATCTACACTAAATTAAGGGGGTTGAGGCTCCAGGGAGACTCAGAAACAGGTTGTGAATATGAGGGACAACAGGAGGCTGGGCTACACATTGCCTTTTATTATTCAAGCACACATGTAACTTGTACTGCTTCAGAATTGGTTATTTTTGGATACCTCTTGGTCTGCGTAAGATAATACAGCTTTCTCTTCACTATGCCTTTGTTTTGATAGTGATAGTAAAAGCAGTAAAATGCCTTCTGTTTATTTGGTGTTAAAATACAAATGGTTAGAAAGCCAGGAAACTACAGAACTGTGATTTCCTGAAGCTGTGTTGCTTGAACATTCAGCATAGCATCTGAGATGAGGTATTAATTGCTTAATTACATTAAATTTATTAAACTTGTGGAGAACATAGACAAGCATTAGTCCAAGTAATTCCCACACTTAGCTGCCTTGTGTGGTGCAAAATCTCAGATTGTATTGTCCCTACATGAATGAGATTGCTCCCCATTGATCTTGCTGCCTTTCCAAACAGGTGTGTCTATAAGCTAGAAAATATCTAGGAATTTACTTTAATGACAGGCATGTTTTATGTGACTTTGGGGGGGGGAGAGGGGGGTGGTGTGTGTGTGTTGGGGGTTATTTTTGTTTGCTTGGTTTGGGTTTTTTGGTTTTGTATTGAATTTTTGGTGGTGGTGGTTTGTTGTTTTGGTTGGTGGCTTGTGGGGTTTTTTTGGTGGGTTTTTTTTGGTTTGTTGTTTTTTTTTTTTTCAATTTGGATTGGAAAAAAAATGGACCCATAAGAGAGAGACTTGAAGGTATAAACTCATGGATTTTCACCAACCATATTTTTAATAACGCATATGAAGTAGCACTGGTTTAATGAGAACTATTTACTAGATTTATTTCTTTGGCCATGATATTCTGACTGCTTTTATGATCTCTTGGAGCTATTACAAAACAAGAGCAACCAGCATGTCCAGAGTGCATGTACAGATGAGATTCAGTCTGCTTGTGCTGGCTTAGTTGAAGGTTTATTTATACGTACTAAATGCTCTGTCTTTTACACCTATGTTCTCCCCTTCAGCTACAGATGCAGTGCGGATTCAGCTGGAAGCAGGAGCTGTGGCCCTTGGTAGTTTCTATGCCAGTTCCCTCTCATCTGGAGTCAGTAACATGATCAAGTTGCTCCAGCCAACTATGACAGGTACTTCTGAAAAAAACTGATGTAGGATATTGGTGCTTCCTTTATTTGTTCTCTGGACACACTGCAACTCTTCTTAGGAAATGTGTATAATAAAACAAAGGCTAAATTCTAACTATACATTGGTTTTGTTGCAAAAGAAATAGCAACAAAGCCATTCTTGCTGTCTAGAACAGCAAAAAGAGCAATTAAAGGCATTTGTCCCATGTAAATTGGGTATGAGTCCTATGACTGAATCCTGACTGTGTGCCTGACCCAGGTGTATTCCTACAGCTCAGATTTTAAGCGATGTTCTTAAGAGTGATACATATACCTACTGCCTTTCTGAGTGTGTGGTTTAGGCATCCTGGGTTTTTCCTAGCATTTATTGTGTTGGCCCATTTGAACCCTATATTATGGCCTATAATTTTCTCCCTTGGTGTTTTACAGGGAACTCAGGCTTGTGGTTTCATTTCCTTGTTAGGTGCATGTACAGTGGCACTGGACCCTTTACGGGTGGTTCTACGTATCTTGCCTGGACTGTGAAGGAAAAAGGAGTTGGACCTGAGTTCCCAGGCTGTCTTTTTGGGTACTCTGACCACTGGTTAATTAACTTTCACTGTTGTGTTTTACAGAACCTGCAGTCAACTTAATGCTTTTCTGTTTGGGTACCTAGAGTAAGCGAGTTTAAGAGTCTCCCTTCCCCATAAGCTTCCTTCTCTCTTTACCTAATATTTTTGTGTGGGCAGGGAGATCAAGGAAAATCTTCCACTGAATAATGTGAAACTGTCTTGTCTTGTCTGCCTTCCCAGATGAACATGTGATGCCTCTGGACCCAAGATGGAATATGCAGTTTTTGGATATCATTAGAAATTCTATGAACTTTGATACAGAAATGGAACACACAGATCAACTTCTAATCCTTTTGAAGTCTGTGGCAAATCGGTGGGTTACAAAGAAAAGGTTGTGTGAGCTTGCCTGATAACTGTAGTTGGTGCTGTATAAATACTTGTGGTATCTGCCAAGTATGTTTTTAGGTTTTGATAGATGTGATCTCAAAACGTAGGCAGAGGTTTCATAGAGGTATTTAAATTCTTTGCTCCTGTTTTCTTTAGATATAGGCTAAAACTGTTCACTTAATAATGCAGAGCAGGGCTCTGAGCATTCTGTTTAGGCTGAAGTACTTCAAGGAAAACCAGAACTGTAGGATAGAGCACAAAAGGCAGAAACAGCAATGTGAAATCTCTGACACAAAACTCAAATAGTTGCCCTGCTTTTGTTTTTGTACTGCTTTTCCTAGTAAAAGCAAAAAGTACACAGATTTTGCAGTTACAGTATGAGGAAGCAGCTGCTCACATAACCTGTAAGTGGTGGTGTTGCACTTGCTTAGTAGGTCACTACTTTTTCCTTCCTGGTGATTGCTAAAGTCAGGAATCTGTTTTTTGTGAGGTTTGTTTTTGCAGGAACCATATTCAAGTGATCAGTTATGCCGCACTGATGCTTCTTTTACAGTACAATGAAATCTCAAATGTCACTTTGTAGTTCACTAGCCTTGTAAGGCAGAAGATTTAAAATGGCACTGAATTTCTAACAACTTTATTTTTATTTCAGGGCAGTATTATTTCTTGATCGAGAAAAAAGAAGCTACACTGAGAAGAATGTGATTGCCAGCAAGAAGCCAAGAAATAGCGTCTTAAGAATGTCTCTAGATTTCCACAAAGGTGGGTTGATTTCAGTGTTCCCTTTGGTTCTATGGTCAATTTGAAATGTGGTTAATTTGCACTGTTGTGTACTTTAAACATAGTGTGTTCTGAATGTGCAAAGGAAGATTTTATGAATGTAAAGCAGCTGGATGAGTACTAACATGATACATGACACATTCTTAAATGAGATGTATCTTATGCTACAGCATCTATGTCCAGCCTCTACTGGGCAGTGAGTGCATTTCATTTCTCTTAATTACCTAAACTTGAGGAAGACGGTGGAGAGAAATTGGAATTGCATTTTGTTTTTAGCTAGTAGGAATAGCCAGCTTCTTCAGTTGTTCTCCTGTTGTAATCCTCTTTCTATTGCTCTATGTAAATAGGATATTTTCAAGGCATTTTCCCCCAGCCGCCAGAAGAACTAGTGATCAGAAATGGACCCTTACTTGTCACATTACGTGGCTGCAACATTCAGTCTCTTCCTTTCTTTCTCTTTTCCCCAAACCTCAGATCCAGGAAGTTACAACTGCCTTCCTCATGCAATTGTGGTCAACCTTGCTGCTTTCTTTGAACTCTGGGATGCGTTTGCATTTCATTGGGTGAAGTCTACTCAGGTGGCCTTAAGTGATGATGACATGCATGATGTGAGTAGACTTTTTGTGGTACATTTATGGAAGTTGTGTGAAATTAGCATGCAGAACACTATTTTTAGTTTAAGGGACTATGAATTAAACCGCAGTGATTCTGTAGGTATTCGGAATATGCCTGACACCAGACAAGTTATCATGTTTGTTTCAGTGGCTGTATGTGTCTTCTCATTTCTTCAGTGTGGAATGTAGGTTTTCAGCCTGCAGATACTCAGGGTGGGAATTATTTGACTTAAATGTACACACCGGTGACCTAGATATCCATAGAATTGCCTGATTCTCTCCAGTAATGTGCTAGTTGTGCGCCGCTGAGCACAGAGCATCACATGGTTCCGAAATTAACAGAAGTGACAGGGTTTTCACTTTTTCTCTTGCTTGAAGTACAAAGTGTTGCATGGCACACAGGCCTTGGCAATGGGAAAACCATAACCTTTTTGGCTTCTTGCTAGATTTTATACTGCTTGCTGTGGCGTGACCGTTTCTGGGCAATCTCTGACACTCTGATGGTGGATTCGCCAGGGTTGTCACTTCTGTCTCTGCACTGGCACTGGGTTATGAAGCATCTAATTGACAGAATTCCTCAGATGCTTATTGGATCGGACCAGCCCAAGTGAGTCGCTTTGATTTGTGTTTCTCTTAAGTGGTTGTATAAATAACTCTTTTCTTAGTGTTAAATCTAATTAACTTTCTTTGCTGTTAATGTCTGAGTTGTGTTCCATTAGTAATGCAAGTGCCATGTATTATGTTGCTGTTCATTTTTAAAATTTAGGTTTCTTAGCATTGGACTTTTTGCCCAAATATCATTAAGAATTTTTACCCTTTTTCTTTCTGTACTTTTAAGTTAGGTGTCCCCTTTAGTGGAAGGTGAAGAGACTGGAATTGCCTTTCCTTCCTCATGTGTCATTTTGCCTTTTTTCTCAAATGCTGAGTTAACTGTGGGGTTTGTTTGTTTGTTTTTAATACCTAAGAGTTTCCAAAGAAATTCAGTCTGTTACACAGCAGATTCAGAGCTGCTTGGCCAATCCTTCTGATAGCTTTGTCAACATGAAGATATTACAGAAGTCTCTAGGAAGACCTCTTCCTTTTAAGGTATTTGCAAAAGATTTGTATTTCCAACAATGTCCAAATATGCTTTAAAATAATCATAGGGATTTGTAGCACTTGCTTTCCAGGCTAGCAAAAATACACTCCTTTTGAACTTGTAAGGTTGACTTAAAAATGGAATTTCAGCATGTGTTAATGTGCCTTTTTTTTTTTGTGTGTGTGTGTGAAATATAGTAGAAATTCCATCCAGATAACCAATATTAATTATGCTTTGTATAGATAGCAGTTATTAGAGTGGTGGGCAAACAAACATACTCCTGCTTGCTTAGTTCTGGAGACTTGTGGATACCAGCATGTCACTTGCTAAGCGAACCTATGTGTATATAGAATAGACTGGTTTTCCTTCTATATGGCATAGGATGGGGCTGCCTTATACCTTATGAAGACAAGGCCTCTGAGCATTGACAGTTGTTTTTTCCTTAAGTTATTTCATCAATTGGTGTAATTCAATAAAAAAAGTCTTACAGTAAATTTTTCTAAACAATATAAATCCCTTTTTAAAAGCAGGGAACAAGTAGCTGTGTAGGTTGCTCATATTGGTGGTTAGTAATTCAACCTAGGTGTTTATGGCCTTATCTCTCAAAGACACCCAGCTGTTCAAAAATGCATGTAGTTAGTTTATGGGACTTCAAAGCATATTCAGTGCTTACTGAGAATTTTGGGAGTTTTTTTTCCTAGGCATCCAAATGTAGTTAAATTACAGGTGTAAAATGCCAATTTAAGTGACAGTAGCTTCTGGTGTTTCTTCAAACAATCTGTGTATTTATTGCACTTAGTTTAGGTAAGTTGCCATGTTGAGGTATTGTTTGTCTGCATAAGCTGTGTAGTTTCTTCATGAAGGTGGAAAAGCAAAACTTGACAAGGAGGAATTGTGGCCAGTTATTTCAACTTCTGTTTTCCTGCTGTGTTGAGTAGGGCTATGAAAGAATTAAGTTGTTGTTGTAAATTGGCTTATATATCTATTTGTACTTCAGTCATGTGCATGTGAATTTGAAATGTTAGTTCTGACTGCAGTCTCTGATCTTGTTTGTTGTTTTATTGGTGCTGCTGAAACATTGCTGCTTGTTCAAAAGTCCTTTTTGTTTTTCTAGGATAAACTAGGCATGGAATGTTTTTCTCAGTTAAAAGTTCTCAGCAAACCACTTAACATCTTAGAGCTGAGATTAGTCTTTGGAGAAAGTAGATGGCAGGAAAAAATGCACTGTCTGAAAACTGTTGCCACTGGATGGAAGGTGAAGAAAGCGTTGCTGCAAGCTGATGGCCTGATAATTAGAGCAAATCATTTAGAAGATGTTAATCTGGGTAGGTAATGCTTTTGAAGACCCTCACTGGATGATTTCTGCCCTCTCCATTCTTTTTCTAAATAAATGGAAAGGATGTGAAATGGTCACTGGCAAGAAATACAGCACGTGCATTTATGTGCCTCTTACACTCTGTCATTATAGGTCAATTAAAGATTTTTTTGAAAGCTGTACATTCACAACTGAGAGCAGAAGGAGTGATATGTAGTCATTCAGAAGAAAGGTTTACTGAAGATACTGTCTGCAACCAGTTAGATCCTGCCTTGTTAAACCAGCTCCGCAGTCGGGTTCAGCTGTGGCCTGCAATGGAATACATTGGTGTGCTTTGGCAGTACAAGCTGACAGCAGATTATCTGTCCAAAGCTTGTGCAAGAAGGTAGGAGAAAGAAATCCTGCGTTCCTTTCATGAGATTCAGCATCCCAAGCTGAAAGCTGTAACTTGGGTACTTTGCATTTTTGTGTAAATCTGTGTGTATCTACATAGTACATATATATTGATATACACTGAGATGATATATTTAGGTATAGAAATGCATATGCACTCCTTGTCTGCATGTAGAATTGCCCTTGGGCAGCTACAAAAAGTATCAGCAAAGGGAGTAGTTTAGTGTTATATTGAGGAAGTAGTTGTCTTTTTGAGCTTGTTTGATGCAAATATCACAGAATCATAGAACGGTATGGGTCGGAAGGGACCTCTGGAGATCATAGAGTCCAACCCCCCTGTGAATGCAGGAACACCCAGGGCAGGCCACACAGGAACAGATCCAGGTGGGTCTTGAAAGTCTCTAGAGGAGACCCCACAAACTCTCTGGTCAGCCTGTTAATATGTAGATATGTTGATGTCCAAGCCCCTTGGAGTAAACCCATGGGGCTCTAGAAATTACTTTATTAATCTCAGAATGGGTTATAGGTGGAGAAAAACTAACTGGTGCATAGTATTCTGCTTTTGGAAATACATAATATTTGCCTTTTGATGAAGAGTCCTTCATAATAGGAATTGACATGAAGATTTTTAACACGGTGTTGCTGGGGGCTACAACGTAAAGACTGAGTTAGACCACCTGAAGATGGAGAAAGTACAGTAGCATCCTAGCTTCTTTTTGTGGGACTACACACATAAACCTGTAATTTAAATTAACATTAATAATTTAAGAAGTGCTAGTGTTGTTTTAGGGGGACAAGTTTATTTCTTCTTTGATTATTTTACTGTTCTGTAAAAAAGAGCTCTCCATCGTTGGATCTTGGTGAAAGCAGTTTATTTTGCAGTGAGACTTCTAGAATCACTGATACACTCTTGGGTTCAGCAAAGTTCTGATTTTCACAGGAACTGTAAAGTTGGAAGACAGTTTTGTGTGTTTTGCTGAAGGTGTAGGCTATAGCTATAGATGCCACTTCCCCCTTTTGTTGTATTTAGGTTTGGCCAGATTTGAAGGATGCAAGTGTTTCAATTATTACTTGAGTGCTTGTTCTTCTCCAGTGACTTGCTGTCATTTTAACCTTTCAAGGAGTCTTTGTTATTGTGACTTTGCCCGCCATTATCAATTTGCTTTCCTCTCCAAATGATTTATTTCATGTGCTTTGCTTAAGCATTACTCAGGTTGCATTGTTTTTACCTGTTACAGGGAGAACCGCAGTCAAGATCTAAGCATATGTTCAGATCTAGTTCAGCTTACAGCTTTTTCTCTGAAGTTGACACCAGCTGCTTCTCACCAGCTATCTGGGCTGTGGCACTTGTTGCACCTTAATGAAGTAAGAACAAGTTTTAGTTTAATAAATCTTGCAGAAGTTTTCAACAGAATCTACAAAATAAGTATATATCTAAGATTTTTGACATGCAGTTTTTCTACCTGTACCTGACAATAATAATTCATTCACTTTTTTAATAAGAGAAGTTATTAACTGTGAGCCTGCAAAAAAATGAAACTAGAACACAATATTAAAATGTAAATAAAACACAATGAAGCCTTAAATAGCGTAGCTCTATATGAGGTATTTCAGTACTATTGTTCCAGTTGTTCGTAACCAAATGGAAAACAGGAAATTGATTGAATGGTAGGTGCCAGCCTGGTTGTATCTATATATTCAGAATAATTTTATGCTGAAAAATACTTGCCTCTGTACCTGTCCCTTTAAAAAAATATATGGTTTTTTTTATAGGTCTGTGTTGCAAACCAAATAGACTGAGACAGTTACTTGATGTGGTTTGGGTAGAGCATTTAATATGTCAGATAAATTCTGATCATTTAATATTTAGCTATGATACAGTGATGGTTGTGTTCCCACAGAGCTCAGTAAACCAGCAAGTTCCCTTGAAATTCTTTGGAGCAGAATATTTGGATACCTTTGTTTCTGTCATGCTTAGGCAACCTCCTGTATTGTAACAAAAGGTTGCACAGTAGTAGACTAGAGACTGTATGCTGAAAACTTGCTTTGCAGACACACTGCACGCAGGCAGGCGGCAGTGCAGACCTCAGGAAAGGCATCTTTTTTGTTGAGAAGAGATGCAAGCTAAACAGTACATGAATTTGGAAACGTTCTTGAGAAATGTCCTGAACTATCACTACTGAAAAACAGTATCACACAATTTTTTAAAATTTATTTATTTCCCCCCTCTCTCTGTGCTTGATTCTTTTGCTCCATGTAAATTGTACTCAGCTCTAGGTTTTTCTCTCTTCTTAGATATCCCCTGAAGTCATGTCTACTCTGTCATCTCAACTAGTTAATGCTGCATTAGCATCCTTTTGGAGCAGTACTTTCACTACAGACCCAGAATACTGGTTGACTTGGAGGCCATTACCTGCAACAGAGGAAAAGAACTCTACTAAATTCCATACGAACTGTTCTATAAAGGTTTGTCTCTTCTGGCCTAATCAAACGAAGTCAAATACTATTTTATTAAGTAATTAAACAGCTTTCTAAAGCAATGCTATAAGTACTAGCATAGTCAGTGCAAGTTGCATCTGAACAATCTAACTCTTAATCTCTTAATTTAGGGCCCAGGTATTTTGACCCGAGCCGTTTTCTCAAAGTGCTTCTTTGAAATTCTAACTAGCAGCAGCAAGACAAGCCAGTGGGATGTGAGTGGGCTTCCTGTTCTGTCATCATCCCATGTGACACTGGGAGAATGGATGGAGAGGGCACAGCAACTTCATGAAGTCAGTACAGCACTGTGGACCAATCTGTCTGTCTCTTCAGTAGTAGATTTTAGGTATTAAGAGCTCTCTTCCACACCTAAGTTCTTTAATTCGGGCATATTCCAGAAGCTTGCTTACCATATGTAAACTTTTCTCATTTCTTTGCTTCCAGACACACAGATGCTAGACTACAAGGAATAGTGCTAAGCAGGCAACTCTCTGCCCTGGTAGATTTGGTTCCAGTGGATCTTCAGGAAGAATTTTTGGAGTGCTGTGAGAAGCTCTACCTCAAGGATCCTGTTGCATATGAGTGCCTTCTCAAGATACTTAGAAGCATCACTGATCAGAAGTTACTTGCTAAAGAATTCCTGTTTCTCCTGCTCACTTGCTTGGAGCAGTTTTTTGGGAAAGGGTTTAAGGAGTTACCAGAGACAGTGTGGCGAGGAAGCCTCTGGGTGAATATTGGTTTGCTGCAGATCCAGGTGTGGCTTCCACAGACCAGGTTTGATCCAGCCGTTAAGAGAGAATACAAGCTCAAGTACGCAAAAGAAGAGGTGAGTTGGCTTTTACCTCTGTAATGTATACAATCCATGCAAATGAGTTTGGGTTTGGGTGTTCTTGGGCAAATCTTTTGTCATGATTTTTAAACTATACAGTTAGAACTGCTTTTAAAGTCCCTAGAAGATGATACACGTACTTAGTTACCAAAACCAGAACTTCAGAGAATGGTTTATTCTTTCCTTTTTAGTTATACCAGCTGGAGTGTGAATGGAAAACAAATGATTTCTCATCTCAGCTGCATACAGGAAAAAGTATTGAAGACAAAGCCATCAGCAACTATATTCATCCCCATCTCAGGTAACATCTCAGATGCTCAACTCTTTAGTTCCGATCCCATTTAGATGGGAAACACCGTCTTTGGATGCTTGGGCTCCAAAGCTTTTTTCCACAGGTTTGCAATTTTTCCATTCTTCTGTAGAAATAAAGGTTGCTGATTTTAAAGTATTAATTTGCATATTGAAGTGGTAAAGAGGAATGCAGAAGCTGATCTGTTTACTTGCAGTGACTAAGGAATCATTTGTACACACTTTATACTGCTGTAAATACCACAATTAAAAGAGTGGCTTTCGTATCTTGGTAAAATCAAAGCTGTGCCCAGAACTATAAATAAAGCCATGCATAGAAATTGCATTAGTTTCATCAAAATGTGCTGTTATCAACAAATTGAAATAAGGTGGAATGCTTATCTATCACTAACTCTTCAAGGCCTCAGTATATGCAAGTGCTATTTTGCAGTGTTCTTGAACTGATTGTACTGGCTAAAAATCTCCAGATGTGTACTTCAGCAACAGCTTTTTGCTTCTGGTCTGTGACTGAATTAAATATCTTTCCATACAGAGTACACTGCTGAAAATCAGAATTTGTACTCGTTGTATTTTGTACTCGTTGTTTTATTTTGCTTTGTTTTTATCTTAGGAACTTGGAGAAAATTTTAAGTGAACAGAGATTTCTCCTTTGTGTAGGTTTTCAGATATTCCTTGTACATAACAAATGGGGAACTATTAATGATTTACCACTATTAATGGAAGTTTTATATTTCATTATTATACATGTAGAGGATCTAATAATTCTATGCCATTGCTTAGAAACAATAGTCATTGAAAACAAGCTCTGAATGGCTGAGTTTTACCAATTGCTTCCTGTAATACTCCTTTTTTCCTAATGCTCACAGAGGTGTCAGGTAGCAAACAAAAAAGTAATTGAAGTTTGCTGAAGTGGCAGGACTGGTGGGAGGAGGAAGAGGAGTACGTGTGGATGCTGTAGAGGTGTCATTTGTTTTTTCCTTATTCCCTGTTTCACACAAACTAGCAGAATATTTCTGATTAATCTTTTTATGTATCTAGCTGTTATTTTAGATATTTCATATAAGTATGTTTATATGAAATATGTTTGTATGTCTAAACTGGTCAATGTTAATTTCTTAACAGACTGTTGCATGAAAGAATGCAAAGGTTGAAGGAGCAAATAAGCAGTCTTTCCAGAAAAAAGGCCTTCAGGCCTCCAGCTCCACCCTATGATTGTTTATACCAGGAGGCTCACCAGTACATCAACAGCATAGCGCAGATTTCTTCAGTCCAAGATCTTTTAGCCCGCCTTCTACAGTTCCTTCGTGGGCAAAGACCTAAATCACTCCAGGCGATACAAAACCTGTTAAATGAAGAAGCATCTTGGCAACAATCACACCATCAGTTTAGAAAACACCTGACAGAGGAGTATGCTGTATTCCCTGATGCAGTCATTCCTCTGCAAGCTGCCATCCTACAGTTGCAACACGGCATGAGATTAGTGGCTTCTGAAGTTTATGCAGCACTCAGAAGTTTTGTGCGTCCAGCTGATCTTGCCAGCCTCCTCACTTCCTTGTTGGCATTTCCTTCCGTTGGCCATTCCTTCCCCACTTACTTGGCTCGTGCAGAAATCTTATGCTCTGTGAATTCAGTTGAGGTCCTTCATGGACTTAAAAAGTTTTCTCTGAAGCACTCAGAAGGAGAATCTGTGGGAGTAGAGCAGCCTTGCCCAACTCTGGAACAGCTCCTAGTGAATGCTTTGTTGCATCTTCGATGCCATGTACTAGCCAGAGGAGAGATGGATCAGAAATCTCTGCAGCTTTTTAGACATCTGTGTCAGGTAATGCCATCTGAATGCCATTGGCCAGGATCATTGTACAGAACTGCTTTGGCCCCCACACAACAGACGTGGCTCTGTTAAAGAAAGTGGGTCTAGAGGAGGGCCACAGAATGATCGGGGGCTAGAACACCCCTCCTGTGAAGAAAGGCTGAGAGAATTGAGGTTGTTCAGCTGGGAGAACGGATGGCTCTGGGGAGACCTTACTGTGGCTTTTCAGTATGTAAAGGGGTCTTATAATATGGCTGGAAGGAGACTTTTTACCAAGGCTTCTAGTGATAGGACAAGGCAGAAGGGTTTTAAACTGAAAGAGGGAAGATTTAGATTGCACATAAAGAAGAAATTTCTTACAGTAAGGATGGTGAGACACTGGGACTGATTGCTCAGAGAAACTGTAGATGCCTCATATCCCTCTAAGTGTTGAAGGTCAGGTTGGATGGGGTTTTGGGTAACCTGATCTAGTGGAAAATGTCTGTGTATGGCATGAGGATTTGACTGGATGTTCTTTAGACATCCTTTCCAACCAAAACCATTGTTTGATCCAGTCTTGATAATTGTCAGTGTAATGTTCTTAAAAATTTTCTTTTTTTCCAGTGAATTGATGAAAGGTTATTTTAACATAATCTGCAATACTGGATTAACACGTTTGGATTTATCAAGGCATAAAATCATAGCCTGTAATGGTTACCAAAAATTTTATTAATAATAAAACCTAACAAAACCCAAAACCACACACACACAAAAAAACTTCAACAAACAAAACGAAACTTTGTAGAGAGTTTCTTTATAACATGGTTAAGAGAGGAGATGACAACTTGGTCACTGTTTTCTGTACTTTTTCCTCAGTGGCTTGTTGAGAGGGCAATTCACAAATCTTCCTTCAAGGCAGATGGCTTTGTTTTATACTGTTGTAGACTTCAGAGGAGGAATAAGGCAAACGAGATGGATGCTACTCCTTTGATGAAATGTGAGGTGATTTTTAAACACCAGCTTGTGTATAAGAGTGCAGCTTTGTGTTTGCCTAGGCAATTATAAATGAATGGGATGAGCAGGAACGCCGTGCTCAAGAGCAGGAGGCAATGGAACACAGTCTGTACAGATACAGAAGTAAAAGTCATGGGAAAGGACGCAGTGAGGCAGAGGAGGAGGAAGAAGAATTTAGGAGGAGATTTCCCCTTCATGAAAAGGTAACAACTGTAACTTTGTAAAGAAACACAAAAAATACATCTGAAGTAGTTCCTGAAAATGCATGCTATAAGTAAAACGAGATGAAGAATAAAACTGTTTTTCCTTCAGCCAAAAGGAAAATGTGGGGTAGATCTAGATAGAAAGGTGTTTAGTACTGTGCTTTTAGTTTATTGAGTAGAAGGGTTTTTGGAATGAATATCTAGACTTGAACTGTGCTGTGGTTTGGGTGAATAATCCCAAGTCACATAACTGAATGGCAATTCAATTAGGTATTTGTTGTCAAATGCTGCAATATGATTCATCTAGCAAGTAAGTCATCTGAGGTTTTGTTAGCCTTCTTCACAGGCAATCTCCTTTATTAAATGAAGCTGTGAGATTTTCTTCATTTACCTGGTCTGTGTTACTGAAGGACTTCTGGGGTGTTCCTTCACCAAGCGACGTTACACAGTACAGAAATTTGAGACAATTACTTGTGTCACTGTGTTGTTGGGATGTAATAGTTCAGATCTTCAAGTAACCAAACAAGATTGAGATGGCTTACCAGCAGATTTGACTGCTGCTGCTATTTCTGAAAGAGTTGTAGTCAACAGCAGCTCAGGGATTGCTGCGCTGCACTCTTGCCTGCTGTGGTCACGCCCTTTGTTCTGGTCACCGGAGCTGTAAGCTGGGCAGTGGATCTATATAGTGCCAGCTCTAAATCGTTAGCTTGTTATTGCAGTGCCAAAAACTGCAAAAAGGAAGGTGGGGAGAGGATGCATTAAAGGAAGAAATAATAATTGACTTTTGATTATCATGTCATTTGCAGGACTTTGAAGATATCACAGCTCAGCCAAGCCTAGAAGAGCAAATGGAAACTGAAGATCCATTGGAAGACCAGCTGGAAGTTGATAGAGCCCTTTTGTCCAAGAGCTCTATGCAGACAGTAGTGATGGTTCATCAACAGTTGTGCTTAAACTTTGCACGATCCCTATGGTATCAAAAGGATCTGCCACCTTATCAAGCCAAACATTATTTCAGTACATTTATTTCCTGCTATCAGACTGGTGCATGCCTGGTGTCACAGTTCTATCCTTTAATTGGTAAGATTGCTAGCAATATTTCATACGTGCATGTTTAGCTTTGTAATGATTTGTTTCAGGTCATGGAACAGACCTGTTATGGGAAAACTGAACAAAACCGAATTTGCTTTTTGCAAACAACTTGCCCCATGTTCAGAATTTTCTTAGTGAAGTGCTTTAATTTTTACTCTTTAATGGATTTTTTTCATTTTATTACACTATTTGTTAATATGTAAGACCAACACAGTTGAAGAATAAACTGAATAATAAGTGAAGTTTGGATCACATGCATAATCCTGTGGAATACAGATGCACTTGAAGTAAAACCTGCAATTAAGTTCATAAAAG
>JANHGN010006033.1:70673-82823 GCA_024605025.1 Megaceryle maxima
CCCTGAATCTTGATGTGTAAATCATTGTAACAATGTGTGAGACCTTGGGATCATTTCTTCTCAAAGCACAGCTATACTTCAATTTTATCTAATAAACGTATATGTGTGCAATTGAGAAGAAGCAGATAAGGGCCACTTTTTCTCCAGTGATGTATTTTTGTGTTCATACCTGAGGTGTAGGTTTTTTTGTTTGGTTTTTTGGTTGGGTTTTTTTGTTTGTCTGTTTGGTGTGGTGTGTGTTTTTTGTGGTTTTTTTGGGTTTTGTTTTGTTTTGTTTTTGTTTTGTTGTTGTTTTTGGTTTTTTTGCTTGTTTGGTTTTTCTTGGTTTTGTTGTTGTGGTTTTTGTTTGGTTTGTTTTTTTCTGTGTGCGTTGTGTTTTGTGGTGGTGGTGGTGGTTTTGTTGTTTGGGGGTTTTTTTGTGGTTTTGCTGGGTTTTTTGTTTGTTTGTTTGGGTGGGTTTTTTGTTTCTCTGTGTGTGTGTTGAATTACTTTTTCATAGAGCCTTGCTGCTAATTTTGTATTAAATATCTCCTTGAAGTGAATTTATGGACAAAGGAACTGGTCGTCTGACAGGATTGCAGCCTTCCTTCAGGATGCTGATTTTACTTTTATATGAAAATTTAATAAAATAGAGAATGCAAAATTTAAACGTCTTTCCTGTTCTGTGCTCCCATCTCACTGCAGATGTGTGGCATATTCTTATAGCCTTGGAATGCATAACATGCTAAGCCTCGGAATAGAGCTGGGGAAGAAACCCAGTTTATCTATTCAACTGATAAAAGAATTAATAGCATCTGTGATGCATTCCTTTTTTTTGCTTCCTAGGTGCTGAAATGAATGACAGTCTTTTGGGAAGCCAACTCCTAGTTAGCGCTTTTCTTCGCAATACCTTTTTTGAGGAGTTAACTTCAGATCTTGTGCTGCAGCAAGATGGCCCATATGACTTCTACCAGCATCCTAATATTCAACAAGTCCGACAGTGCCAACCTGTACTTGATAATTTTGCTAAAGAAGTAAATGGCCTACTGCAAGAATGGCCTGAGCATCCGGTACTTGTACAGGTAAAAACACCTCAACAAATGTTTGGGGAAAAAATGGAGCATCTTAGAAGTGGTTTTGTATGTATAGATAATGCACAGACACGTGCATGGATACATACACTTACCTAGATGTTGTCTGTATTACTTAGGCAGATGTTTTGAAGTCATACCTGGTTTTGCTCTAAAAGGTATTAGGTATTATTAGCTGTTCTGTTTTAGTTACAGTATTCACTGCCTACTCTGATCTTACAGCTTTAAGCAATGTTCAGTTGGCCATACCTCAAAGACTCTTGAGGTCTTTTGCTGTTTGGACTCCTGTGGATTGTTTTGTTGTTTTGGGTTTGGTTGGGTTTGGATTTTTTTGTTTGGTTGGTTTTTTGAATTTTTTTTTTTTTTTCCTGTGTGTGTGTGTGTGTGTGTTTTGTTTGGTTGTGTTTTGGGGGTTTTTTGGTTTGGGTTTGGGGTTTTTTTTGTTTGTTTGTTTTTGTTTGTTTGTTTGTTTGTTTTTTAACCAAAAAATGCTTTATTTCATAGTGCTTCAAAATTAGTATCTTTGGTCCCACTTGTGGGGCTTCTGTAGCCTTTGGGTTATATTTCTTAGAGTAATGTAGAAACTTGAATTGATTGGAACTCTTTGCATTCATACTCCTTTCCCCAAGTGCCCTGCCCTTCACTGAACTACTGGTGAGCTTATACTAAAATGAGGAAGCAGCTTAAAACAAATTTTTAGAAAAATCTTACCTCTTTCAGAGGAGGGGTATACCAATATAAATTAGCTGAATTTCATGACTGATTCTGTTGAAGATCAGCTACTATAGTTTGAACATATGAGGTTTTTTTTTATTCTGCAGCTGTTGGTTGTGATGGACAGAATCCGTAGTTTTCCACTCTCTAGCCCTCTCTCAAAGTTCCTGAATGGCTTGGAAATTCTTCTTGCAAAGGCACAGGTAAGAAAATAACTAAGAGGAACTCTTTTTTTCTATTTTATGTTGCTTTATTTGCATTGGTATACCATGATAAAAACAACTGACAGCTGCCTGCTTCCTGGGATTTGGGAAAGTGAATTTGCGCCATGCTGTAAATTGGAGGAGGAGGAACGAGTACTGCATGAGTCTTGCTATGCATAGACTAATTAATGGAATTAATTAATTAATTAACTTTTTATTTCTTTCTTGCAGGACTGGGAGGAAAATGCTAGTCGAGCTTTGTCCTTGCGAAAGCATCTTGATTTGGTCACACAACTGATTATTCAGTGGCGTAGATTGGAGTTGAAGTAAGAACTGTCCTTCCCTACTGCTTTTTCTTAGACACTGTAAGCTTCTGTCTCTGTACTCAGACACATTCCAGTGCAGAACTGACTTACACTGAAGCATGGTCCATGATTGTGTGTATATGGCTGTCCTAGTAACAATGGGGGGAACCCCACAAAAGTAGCAGCTATACTGGTTCAAAATGAGCATGTCCAGCCCCTGGTGACCCTATGTATATGCCTCAGGAGGAGCAGAAGCAGGACAGAAAACTACAGTACTTTATCCTAATATTTTCCCAGTGTTCTCCAGTTTTCATTCTAGGGTTTGCCAAGCCTTCAATGTTTTGTCTATTTAACAACCCCCATTAAATTTCTTTATAAAATTATTGTCCAGTCTCCTGTTAAGTAAAATGTTTATCTCCACAGTATGCCATGAACAGGAATTCCACAGGTCTACATCAGGTTTTGTGGACAGAAACTTTTGAATCTGTCTCTGACTGGTTTTGTTTTACTGTCCCTAGTTCCTGCATTTTTTCTCTATTTAATGAGCAATAAATAGTGGCAAAGCAGTGGTCCTTGAGAGTTGTTTGTGTGTATTAAATATACGCATAGATTATTAAAATTTTCATTCAGTTTAGCAGAAACAGAAAACAAAGTTTCTGTTGTTTTGGAGCCCAAACTACCCATAATATGTTTGCTTTATTTTTTTCTTCTCTCCCTTTCCTTATTGTTTCTAGTTGCTGGTCTGTAAGTTTGGACAATATTATGAAGCAGCATGTAGAGAAATCCACAAAGCACTGGTTCTCAATCTATCAGATGATTGAGAAGTATGTTCAAGAACAGACAGAGACAAACACAGGTGAGTGCTGCTGGCCTTACGTGAATATGTGATGCAGTTCCAGCAGTTACTAAGGATGCATAATTGAGGTCCTAAGTGCCAGAGTTTGACAATGCACTTCCAAGTGTAGTTCTCGTACTTTGTGCTCTACAAGAAATTCCATGACAGTATAGGGTCTTCCATATAGAGTGGACTTAGCTTGGTATTTATTTCTGGAACTACTTGAGTGTCGCATTAGGGCTAACACTGTAGATATTGTGAAGAAAAGATGTGTGTTAAAAATATCTCTGAGAAAATGGTACTGTGCTAACTGTATGTCATACACATATAAAGATTTCAAACTGTCCGTTTGCAGTTGGAAAAGGCACCTTTTTTTTTTTTTTTTAAAATGCACAAAGCATCATTCATATCCCAGCTGAACTGCTTTTAACATTCAGTATAAAGCCTAAAGAATTCCTATGGTTTTTTTTTTTTTTTTGGTACTTACAGCTCTTAGCAAATCTGTTTGCAGGTATTCATATTGTGTAAAATAGGGGAAAGAATATAGCTCTTGGTCCCTTGCCTCCCCAGAATTTACTGGAATTGTAAAGGTGGAAGTATCACCCTCTGGCACGAGGCAGCATTCCTTCAGTCTCACGACTAATTAATGCTTAACAAGCTTCATGTCTTTGGGTTATTTTACATCTCCAAGTGGAAAGCATTCCATAGGTAATAGGCTCGAAAGACACTGTGTTCTCTACTAGGTTCTTTCAAGATCTATTTCCATCTTTATGATTTTGAGAAGTTAAGGATTGGGCAGAGGCTAATTTTTAGTACAGCTCATACTGACCAAAAAAACCATTCATTCCTAGAGAACAGCAAATATTTTTTAAGTGCTGGAAGCATGCTGAAATTGAACGAGTACTTGGCCTCCTCAGTCAGCTGCCTCTCTTGTCTCCTCTCCCTTCTTCTATGTTGTTTGTTGGTTTTGCTTATTTATTAAATTAGAATTCTAATCCCCACAGAAACTGAGCAAATGGATTTGAAAACGCTGGTCAGTACACTGCAAGCTTTCATTGAAGGATCCACCCTGGGAGAGTTTCATGCACGACTTCAAGCACTACTGGTGTTCCACTGCCATGTCTTGCTAATGCCTCAAGTAGCAGAAAAGGGTAAGTTGTTAGCATTATGTGTATCGAGTCTCCTTTACAACAGCCTGACCATCCCATATGCAAGAATTTCCAAACATCACTAAGTTCATAAATAAACCACAAGCCTATGCTGTTACTTTACCCATTTTCATGAAGAATACTGTTGGTCAGTTTACCGCATCTTTTTGTGTTGCTAAGTTTCACGATTGCACAAAGTAAAAAAATTATGCATTTCTCCTCTTGATGCTGAAGCACTTTGTGATTTAAAGAAGTTTGTTATTGTCTATCCCTTCCAGACGTTCTGTGCAACATCCTGTGGAATCTATACAATTATTATAAGCAGTTTTCAGAGTGTGTTGAGGCCAGAATCACTGAACTTCGTCAACCTATAGAAAAGGAACTTAAGGTAAAAGGAAGCTTCACTCCATGTATTGATCTAACCAAAGGAGCAGTGGAGCAGATACTAATTTAATTTGTATATAGTAGCTCTGTTGGCCACCAAAATCCTTACTACGCATTTTCTTTGGCAAGAATTCCCTTTTGTGGGGAGGGAAATTCGTTGAAGTCTTTAATGGTTGGTCAGTCCCATTTAGCTATGGAGGGTTTCTACCCAGTAGTGAATTCCCATTTGAATTTCACAGCATTTCACTATGCATCAGTTTTAAGATGCCTATGCAGTAATTTGCTCACTTACTAAAATGTCTTTCATTTTAAGATTTGACAGATCATCATAGCTGGTCAGCTTTAAAGCTTGTCTTTTAGATGCAAGTCCTTCATTGTATTTATATAAGTAATCACATTGTCTGTTTATTGTCCTTACAGGAATTTGTGAAAATTTCAAAGTGGAATGACGTCAGCTTCTGGGCTATAAAACAATCGGTTGAAAAAATACGCAGGTAACTCAGAGCTTAGAGTTAAGCTCTGTATTTGGAACCCTCATTCTAGATTGATTTCTAGATTTGATTAAATTTCAGTACAAGAACATTAGATTTGGGGATCTAATTAATGTCTATAAATACATAAGGGCTGTGTGTCAAGAAGGCAGAGACAACCTCTTTTCACTTGTGTGTTGTGCAAGGGGGCAATGGATTCAAGCTGGAGCACAGGAAGTTCCACCTCAACATGAGGAAGAACTTCTTTACTGTAAGAGTTGTAGAGCACTGGAATAGACTCCTTAGAAAGGTCATGGAGTCTCCTTCTCTGCAGACTTTCAAGATCTGTCTGGATGCCTTTCTGCGTGATCTGCCCTAGTTTTGCCCTGCTCTATCAGGGAGGTTGGATTCGATGATACTGGGAGGTCCCTTCCAACCCCTAACATTCTGTGATTCTTCCGCTCATAACACAGTGGAAACACTTGTTGCCAGCAGCTGAGAGATTTCCAGGAATACAACACCCAGTAACATTTTGGCTTTCCTTTGGTAATTAGGACCCTCTTTAAATTCATGAAGAAATTTGAAGCTGTTCTGGATGAGCCATGTCGGCCAGCCTTGGTGGAAATTGGTAAGGAAGAGCAGCTGGACTGCCTGCAAAAGCAGGAGGAATCTGAGAACAGAGAGACCAAAGTTCAGAGGCTAAACAACACATTAAGAAAAATTCTGTCTGCTAGAACAGATGTTGCTAAGGTGACTGTATTATTTATTTGAAGTGTGGGAAGATTATTTTCTCTATTCTCCTCTCTGTGTTTCTTTTCACTGATTTATGCAGAAAAGTCTTAAAAAAAAAAAGGTGCCAAATCTGTTGAATATATCATCAACTTCTGGTCTTACTTGTGTTCAGTGTTATGAAACACTGCAGATGGGTGGGAATGCAGCATGAAAAGACAAGCATGTTCTGTACTGCTTTGGCACAATATCTATGGTCTAATGTAGAGACGATAGCAGATACGCATTTCATCTCCCAAGTTGCTTGCATAGTGTCTTCAGCAATTCATTACTTCCCTGCTGCTGCAGGACTGGGAGTTGAAATTTTATTATTACCCTTTATTTCAAAACAAGAAGCCAGACAAATGATCGTGTAGCTGTAGGCTTTGGCTTATATAAGTTCTAATGAAATAAAAAATTATTTTCAGCTTGAATCTTGATAGGGAAATGCAACTACATTGTGATACATTTGCTGTTAGCTGACAGCTTGTGTACTGCCAACATTTGCATTGGACAAGCTGATATGTGGTAAATCCTACTCCACAGTGCCACACTTGAGTGTGTCTCTAAGTTGTGCAGCTCAGAATGAAAGTCTAATTTTCTTTCTGAAATATTCCTATCCATTATTTTATATTAATAAGATGAAAGGAGACAATTGTAACTCATTTGAATTTGGGGGCAAGTGAAAAATGCTCAAGTTACTCTCAGCTTCCAAGGCTTTGTTCTCTTTCTTCAGACCAGGACGGTGGTTGGTCTTACCTTTCTCCTGTGACAGTCAGGAGAGTAGAGCAAGGAGGCAGAGATCTATTGCAAATTGAATATGTTTGATGGTGGGTTTGGTTTGTTGGTTTATGGTTTGTTTGTAAGCCTGCTGCTGCTGATCAACAGGGTTGTTGGTTTCACTTGTTGCAGTTTCATGCTGTCTCCAAGTGTTGGTGCTGAACTGCTCAAAGGATCACATGGGCATGTTTGAGGGTCTCGGGTGAATACAGAACTTAGCCCTTGTTTTTTGCAATGATCTACACCTGATGGTCAGATAACACAGCTTTGAGTATATGTGTATAATTGGACTGTTTCTTCCATTATTTTTTTCACAGAGGGCTCTTCCGGAAGAATGTCAGGATGGCATTACATTCCATGCAGAATCTCTTCAATATCGTCTGCCTAAGCTTACTAAAAAAATGAAGAAAATGTGTACAACACTTACAGAAAAGAGTTCATTCTTAAGTCTGGTGGAAGATCTTGACCAGTTGACAGGTTAAGTATTCCTGTGTGTTCCATATAGTAATTGACCTTTGTAACATAAATGGAACAAATGGGAAAAGGTGTAGATGTCTATTTCCCTTCCCAGACTGTCTTCCCATGGCTGCTTTACGTACATTAAATTCTCACATTTCTTACCTTTCCCTGCTGTCTTTTGTACAGGTGGTATTATTGATTCTGTAGTTGAACTGCAAAATTTAACATTTGATCAGACAGCTGATAAGGAGAAGCAGAAGTCGGAGGCAAAGCACATTCAGATGCAGAAGCAACGGGCTTTGTCAGACCTCTTTAAAAGCCTTGCTAAAACAGGTGAGCTTTGAATAAAAATGTGCTTGTTTGAAAATACGTAGTTCTTAAGCATTTTACCATTTTGCCAATACATCTAAACCCATTTTGAGGCTATGTTCTTGAAGTCACTGAGCCACTAATACAAAGAAGCATTTTTGTTTCTAGTTGAGAACCAGTGTGTTCACCCTTTCAAATACATTCTGTTCTTCTTACATTCCATTAGATGTACAATAGTAGCTTTTCTGAAGCAGAAATCTACTTTATTTCCAGTCAGAATTCCCTGTCCAGCTTTGAGAAAGAAGAGGGGTATTTATTATCTTTTATCAATTTTCTGATCCAGAACAGAAATTAAGTTAGCTCATTTGAATGAGTGCCCCTCTTTTGGTTGACAGACTGGCAGAGATCAGATTGCAGAGGTGTGGTTGAGCCATGGGGACTGAATTTCTATTTATGGGAATTGTTGGAGGCACCTTTTTCAGTAGCTCAGTCTCCATTGTTCCCCTTGCTAGTCTTAAGGTAAAGGACCTACCCAAACTATTAATTGTTGCCTTTTTCTTTGCTGTTACATTAAATTATTCATCAAGCTGTTCTTAGTCACTGTGTAGTTTGGAAACCAGCAGAAGCAAGCAGTCTTGTTACATAAAGAGCTGTCTAACAGCATTCTGCAAAGCCATAGCCAGAAGTAGAAATAAATGTAACTTTGCCTATTTTTTTTCCTTCTTTTTTAAAGAAAATTTTATGGGTTTTGGTTTTTTCTTCTCCTCAAATCCATAGCTTGTGTCCTGCAGTGATACTAAGAAACTCTCCCCCCCAAAAAAATTAAAATATATTCCTCATGGTTGCAGAAAGAAACAGATAACAAACTAACTCAGTGTCACAGGACTTGGTGGGGGGGGGGAGGGAAGTGAAAACAAAAACATTCTAAATGCTTTCTGGGAGGCAGGAGGCTTCTCTTGTTCTATTGGGTGTTTGTAGTTTATGATACTTAAGCAAGTTGGTGTGTGTACTGAGTAAATAGTTCCCAAAAGATTAAGGTGCTTTTCTTGTTTTGATGACTGTGAACACAGGTGAGCCTCCATGAGAGCAGCACATGCTCAAACACTCTTCCTGTGTTTGGCATATATTGTACCTGCCGTTGCTGGCCTGTGAAGTTTGTGCTGAGGAATGGCTACTGTGTGATTTTAATTAACACATGGGATTTGAATTCTTTACTGGGCTTTGTCTTTGAATTCAGGTGGCAATTTTACTTTTCTCATTCTTCAGTCTTTTCGTGTCTTAAAAATGAGGTGATAATGCCTACTTCAGCTTTCTTAAAGGACCAGGAGAAGTGAAAAGTGTTGCTCGACTTATTCTCAGTTTTGTTTGGAAAAATGGTAATGTAACCTAGATAGCTAATGAATATCTATTACAGGCTCTGCTTATCTTCAGGATACTTTGCAAGGAGTGTTTTAATTGGCTTGAGTGAAATGAACATGTTTAATTGAGTTTTTAAAATAGCTAAAATATCAGCTTTAAGACTGAGTTTTAAAATTATAAAGCTGTACGGCAGGCTACAGCCTGAGAATGTTGCATGTTCAAGGCTTTTTGTTTTTTCTCTTGGCCACCACTAGCCTCCTTTATACCCACAGATCTATGTTTGTCTTACTTGAGCTGTATTCTTCGGCTATGTTCAGCTGAAGATGGCTACGCTACAATGAGGTTTACATTACAAAAATTGCAGTATGATCCGTGACTTGCATCATCAGACAGCATTAGGGAAAAAAAAACCTACATCAGAAGGTTTTATATCTTAATACCACCTGTGTGATAATTTTCTTATAAATGAATGAGAGCATAGAAGAATGTGTATTCAAATGTTCTTCCAGGTCTGTCATACCGGAAAGGTCTTTCTTGGTCCCGTTCAAAAGACTATCATGAAATACTCTACCTGCGTCCACTGGACTTGAGTAGTGCATTAGGTGTAGTAAACTGTACGCATGAACAGGATGCCACGTATGTACACATTATTTCTAACCCTTAGATTGTATGAATTGCAGCTAGAATATATAGAACTTACTGCATGTGAATTTAAACTGGAATTTCTGCAATGTAATTACATTAGGATTCTGGATACTCCTTTCTCTTCCTCTTTGCCCATTACTTCTGAGTTTGAAGATGCCGTACATACTGTACTGGCACATACAACTGAGAGAGTTTTGGGGTTTTTTTAATTTGCCCTTTTGACAACTCTACTCTTAGTGTCACCGTTACTGTGAATTAGATTTCAGTTAACCCTCCACCACCAAGCTTTGCATGGGATGCTGTCTTAGCAGTCTATGTTCTGATATGATGCTAATAATTTCATTGAAGATTTGTTATAATTTACAGTGATTACTGAATTGTTTTGTCCTCATTGACTAATAGGATATTTCAGGAGAAAATACCCAGACTGCAGAGTGGGCATTTATGGAAAAACCTGCCTAGAGGAAAGATGATGTTCTAGATGTTTCTCTGTTTCTCCAGCAGCAAGTGATTTTTGTTGTTAAGACATCCTGGTTACTGTCCTACTCAGGTGTAAGGGTTTGTTCATAGTATCTTTCATCAAGGATGAATTAAAGGCTTCCCTATTGAGTTGGATTTAGCTGCATGAAAAAAACAAAGACACCACTATTTAAATGTTAAGTGATGTTCAAAGATAAAAATTTTGCTGATACTGCTTAGGGTTTAATTTTAAAATGAAAAGTTTTGTTAAGACTAGAATACCTGTGGAGAAAGCGAAGAATTACATGATCCATGCACTTGAAAAATAACAAATTGTAAGCAGGTTCCCTAGGTTGAAGAGCTGACTTAGTGGTTCCAGTGTGCTGAGGTACTGAAAGTATATGCCTTTTTTAATATCAGACTTTTTTTTGTGCTCTGTCAGGTTGCTGACAGAGATTTCTTCAGCGTGGGATGGCTGCCAGAAATACTTCTATCGGTCACTTGCACGCCACTCTAGACTTCAGACAGCATTACTAGCACCTGCCAAGGTAAAACACCGAAGCCAAAATGGAAATCCTACTTCTGGTAACTTTATTTTAGTACCTTGGACTGAGTTCGGTGTCTAACACAAAAAGTGCCGATACATTTCTTGCTTAAAAATTGGTCTAAAATGAGTAGAAGGAAGAAATTAGTTTTGCCAAATCAGTACCACTACCCCAGTATTCTAGTAAAAAGGGATCTCTTCCAGATGCTCTTCTCACTGTGCTTCAACCCTTGTTGTACAAACACAATCTTGCCAAACGTCACAGCTGGCGGTGGCATAAATAATGCAACGTAACAGATCAGCGTTGCTCTGCTGTGAACATTTTTATTTCAAACTTTGAAGTGGGATCCTTTCTAATGAAAGGAGTGAAAGTACTTGCAGTAAATCTGCTAAAATGAATCATGGAAGTGGTTTTAGCAATGGTTATGAATGTAAAATTTTAGGTTGGTGTCTCTTTAGATGTTAATCATTTATGTAAGATAGCCTTACTATTGGAACTGAATTCCTGATCAGAATTGCTGCAGTGGGGTGCAATTTAATATGATTTTTCATGGATCTGTTTTCTTTAGGATATTGGACTAGGTAGCATTGAACGATGTAAAGGATTCACTGCACACCTCCTGCAGATGCTTGTCAGACAGAGACGATCTCTCACTGCCTTGACAGAACAGTGGATCTTACTGAGGTATTTTGCATTTTCTGACATTGAAGTGTTGGCAAGGAGTTTGACAGTAAGCAATTCAGTTCAAGAAGAATGGAAAGGTGGGAGGCAGGGGAGGCAAGAAAGGGGATTCAATATTGTTTATCCTGTCACTGCAGGCAGTATTTTGGAATCAAAATAAATTGGGAATAATAAGTTAGACATAGGTGAAGGCTAATTACTGTAATTAATTACAAAGTTAAACCTACAGATCACTAAATATTTCTCATTATTAGGTATTGACCTAAGTTAATTTTGGCTATGTTTGCATTGTTGGTTTGATTTGGAGCAAACTATCTGGTGGGCACTTTGAGCCTATATGAAGAAACCTCAACAATTTACAAAGAAAAAAAATCTAGAAAGGAGGAAGATAACCAGATTTGTGTCAAAACTGTAAAAGGAAAAGAATATAGGAAATCACTTTGTGAATTCTTTTTTTTTTTTTCCTTCCCACTCCATTGCTTGACTCGCCAGTTTCGCTGCGAACGCCACTGTTCTTCTGCGTGCTTGTGCTCATCCCTATTATTAAGCCATAATACTTTTTGAAGTTGGCTCAGGAGCTATTTCCTTTGTACAGGGAAGGAAATCCAGACTGGAGATGTGGAGCAAAATTTATGTTAACCCAAGCAAACTCTGAAAGAATAGAGAGAAAAAAGGCCCAATAAAAAAACAGAAGCCCAAAGCACAACCCCCTAACTTTACAGTTGCAGGGATAGTAAAACTTCTAAGACACTTATCTGCATTGCTCTAACTTTAATTGCAAATTAGATTAATCATTTATTCTCAGCTGATTATTACTCAGCACTTCAGAGAATGAAGGTGTGTTAGAATCTAATTTGCTTTTACAATGGAGGAAAATCAATAATATTTGAATGTCAGGCCAGATGCTTAAGGCTTATTTGAAAACATGGTGTAGATTCTGAGAAATCTCACAAAACCTTGTTTTCAGGACAACTTAAATATATACAATGGAGAGAAAAATGCAATAATTAAGTGAA
>JANHGN010006034.1:1663-14041 GCA_024605025.1 Megaceryle maxima
CCAAAAACCCCAAACCCACAAAAAAACAGTAATGAAGCATTTTTCTACAGTTATTTTCCTCAAACTCCAAGAAATCCTTTTGTAGCTCTTTTCTTTTATAGGAAGATACAGCAAACAGCATCTGAGATAAACTCAAATAATCTGGGCTGCTCAGCACTGTCACTTCTGAACTGTGATTTCAGTGAAACAAAGGATGCAAAGTCAGGTTTTCAGTACCTGAATGTTTTAGTGCTTTAGGTGGTGATTGCTTACTTCAGCAATCACAACATTAGCATTGGGACTCAAGATGGTTTAGCAGTCTTTGGAGAAACTGAGCTGAAGTTTGAAGCACTCTAAATACTGTTAGAAAAATGGTCTCTTTTAAATCTTTTATCTTGATTGGCTTATATAGTCAATGAAGTTCTCATTAGAAGAATCAAGATCTGGCCTTTGGAGTCTGGCACTGAATATAAAGAGAGAACTATGGGTCTTTCATAGCAACCTAACCATAGTAACTTTCTTGCAGAGGCAGCTTGAATAAAAAACCCATCAGACTCCACATGTGTCTTGAAGTAAACTAATCCTGGATAAAAGATACTTTCAGACATCTAATTCCAGGAATGTCTGTAAATACAGGACTGGATGCATCTGATTTGTGGATAAATGTTTGGGAAACTTAACAGAGGAATGCATGCACCATACTCTAGTCAAGGTCCCTAACCTTATACCTCCAGGCTTCTAGTGTGTACAGCTTCCAAAAATATTACTTAGCATCTCTCATTAGTAACATAAACCCAGTGAAGTCCAGTAAGGTAAAACTAATTGTAATTCATAGCTGGTTTTGTTCTTTAGTTTTCATTACTTTATATATTTACAGAAAACAAATGTAAAGATGAGCATTTGATACTCAGACAATATACATACCAGTGAGATTATCGACATCTGCACGATGAAACAATAAAAAAACCCTGAGATAATTACAAAGCACTCCTGTTCTACATGGTTTCAGATTGTTCAGTGCCACAAAATAGAACTTGAATACTTTGGATCATTAAAACATCATCTATAATAGTGTGATGAAATAATGCTTTATTTTCCATACCCAGATAGCTTTTTTTTTTTTTTTTTTTTTTTGGTGCGCTGATAGAAGCACTGCAAATCAAGACAAAAAAAAATCAAGAAATTATGAGTGCTTTAACGTAGAAGCCTAAATCAGGGACTTGATCATGTAAGGAGATTTCATGAAGTTTAGGCATGGAAAAACAGATGAATTGAGGATGAGCAAACTGGATATTGGAAATAGAAGGGTCTGTCCCATTCACTGCAATTAAAAATCTTAGGATGTTAATATGTACTTCATCTTGGTAAGATTTTATATCCTAATTACTTCAGCTTTCTCAGTTTTGAACAAACCTTGGGTATACATTCCATATATCATGCAACTACAAAAATACAGTATTTCAGAATATATTTAGAAGATAAATGAAACAATACTTATCTTCTTTTTTTGCTGATTGAAGTTATCTATAATGACCCCAATGAACAGGTTCAGGGTGAAAAAAGACCCAAAAATGATAAAGATGACAAAATACAAATACATGTACAGGTTGTCTTCATATTTGGGTTGCTGTAATATCTAAAAAAAAAAAAAAAAAAGTGAAATATAATTCCTAAGAATTCATGGGAAAATTTCAACTGAACAAATGGCAACCTTGGGCAAAACGTCCTTAGTATTTTGTGCTTGGACAGTACTCCTCTCACATATATCAATGTAAGTTGTCCATTCCATCTATTAATGGCAGTTTGCATTTAGGTTTCCACAATTTGTTACAGCAGAATCTCATATTAATTAATTTTTGTTTCATTCTATAGTATGGATAGTAATTGCTTTTGGAAGATATATAAATACACCCTTGTTGATAGACAGACCTAAAGAAAAAAAGGTAAAATATTTGCAGTACTTACATCTCTTGAGTCAATAGCTGCATACATAATATCCATCCAGCCTTTAAATGTAGCCTGTAAATAGTACACACCTGTTTAAGCCTAGGGCTTAAAGACAATTCATATTACTTCCAGCAATTGAGTACAGCATCAGGAATAACTAGCATAACATGAGATTTCTAGATAATTTTGTCAATTGGCTTTCTTCATAGCTGCTCATCAGATACACTGCTCTGTATCCCCCTATGTTGTCTCTATATGAACACTTAAAGCAGTAAGTGTAATTAACTTATTTCTAATTAATTATCACAAATGATAGAATGCAGTATAATTTTAGTGGACTAAACATTCATCAAATCATGTTATCTGCAAAGGCTATGTACAGCTGAGAAATAGCCTTATGTAACAGAGTTACCACCAATGAAGACTGATGTGTAGTCCCTCCCTCTCAAATTAGTCAGAAAGGTGGCAACCAAAGGGAATCAAAAATTTGATCAGCTCAAAACAGATATTTTTCATATCAAACAGAATTTTGATTTTTCTCTACTTTGAACGATTTCAGTGCTTTTAGTAATCTATTTTCACTTTAAATATATTATATTGTGTTTTACAGAGGCTAGATCCCTCAGATATGTTCTGAGATAAATTGGTAAGAAAAATGTGTTTTATGTGCATCCAAGATTAAATATGCATCATAGCTGGCAGCATTTAGTGAACTTTTATTGCTATTTCCTTTGCCCAAATTCTTTAAATTTTTATATTTGACAGTGAGGTGTAGATTACTTCATCTCAATGTTCAAAACAGAAAGTAATTTCCTCTGTTGTAGCAATTAGTTCTCTTTTGACTAGGCAACATCTCCATGTAGAAATTACTCAGTTTTTAATGTAGTTGTGCCCAGAACAAAACAAAAAACTGAGATAGTTCTCTGTCATTTAATCCCTATTTTGCTAAACATGTCTGTGTGTCATTGGTTCCTTCATATTCCTTCCCATAGAGACCAGTCGCAGAAACAAGTCAGGAGTGGAATACTCTTCATCCACAGTTATTGTTGTATCTCTATCATATTGAGCTTTCATTTATTCTGTCACTTTTCTTTATTGTTTCCCAATATCTAAATCCTTATGTTGCCATTTAAGACTGTCACTTGTCATAATGATTAGATATCTGAAGAACAGAGCACCAATCATCCTTTGTGCAGTGCCTTTTACTAATTTGCAGACATTGTTGCTGCCTTTCTTCTTTAGGCTGCGATTGCTGTTTCTTCAGTCTTTCTATGCAGATCTCATTTCCCAGAACTCTGATTGTTCATATTATTTTCCTCTCAGCTCTCTTCCACTGCTTCACTTTTTGAAATGGCAACCAAAACTGGGCTCAGTATTTCAGCTGAGGTGTTACAAGGTTTAAAAAGGGCAGGATGATTACTTCACATCTTACACGTTCTACTTTTGTTTCTGTCTTAGTATATTGTTTCCATTTTCTGGAATGTCATAGATTAGATCGAAATCATCACTTCAACCTGAAACACTAAGTGCAAATAAGGACATATTTTTACATCAGAAAGATGATGCAAATGATGGAGTAGGTCATCTTCAAAGCGTGTGCTGCTGCCTCAGATTCAGACACATGATGCCTGCATATCACAAAGTGGAATTTTTTTTTTTTTCAATTTATGAGTGCAGCCTAGACTAACTAGAGTTAATGGAAAAAAAAATTGACTTATTTTAAAGTATTAATCTTCACCATCATCAGTAAACTACTCTATTATAAAAGACAGTACTTTTCAGCTAGCACTAGGAAAAACAGCTGAAGAACTGAGCTATTATATGATAATTATTATCATTGTTATTAAAAATGTAACTTGAAAAGTGCATGTGGGTGGAAAAATATAACATATTAGTATCTTGCAGTTCAAGAAACTACACTGAAAAATACATTGTATATTTTCCATAATAAGTTTCACAAAGCTATAAAATACTAGTGTTATTGAAAAAATGAAGAAAAAAATCAATCCGAACACCTAATTAAAAATAACTGATTTTAGTAATAAAATATACTGCCTTATATTATTTGCTTTATTCTAACTCCCTTCTGAAAATAAGTAGAAATCAGGAACTTAGCTGTGAGAAACCAGATTCTTAATTTCCAAGCAGAAATGTCATTTCATCAGGAGAACATTTAATTTTTCAATGTTGCCTGAACAACAGCAAATAATGGAACTGGAGGTTCAGTGTCAAGGCATCACATTTAGTCAAAGAGTAATTTTTTCTACTGCATTTTGTAGAAGCTTAACCCTGCTTATATTAGGCTTAAATTTAACTGCAGTACATTTTCCTTAACAGAATTAAGGCATTATTTGGGCATTTTTGCATACTGAATAAAAAATAACAGAAATATGTCTAAGAGATCGAATTCTTAGTTTCCTTTTTGTATATTAAATATAAAAATACATATTCTCAGTGGCACTAAATCAAGAGTAATTAACTGATTTTAATGGTTATAGCAGTGTGAATGAAATCAGCATTTCTTGCAAATGTTTCTCTCCCACCCCCCAAGGGAATGTGACAGATAACATCTTTGAATACAGATTCAAATGTAGTTAGAAAAGACAACAAAACAAAAATCCCCCAATCTACTTTACTGTTTCTAAAAGTAAGTAGAATTTTTTTGCAGATGAATAATTTTATAAGTAATGCTGGAGTCTCACCACTCCATTTCTTTACCAGAAACACCCACCAGGAAGATTCACATTCCTCTTTGGACATACAATAGCATCCTGCTTTTTAAATAGTAACCCATTGGAACTTTGAACCTATTCTAATCTTACAGCGCTAGAATTCAGCTTCTGATTTTTTTTACCCTATGCTTCACAGAATATATTTTCTCATTTATGTTAGTAGCAGCAGAATAATATAATGTTGTGCTTTGAGATGCACTGGTTTGCCACATTTTATCCTGGTAAGCAGGATATATGCTTACCAGCAGGATAAAAGCAGACCTCTGGGAGTTTTACTTACCAAAGAATCCAAACACTAGGTTCAAGTTAAAGAGGCATAAGGCCATAAAATTATCAGGGCAGATGCCACATCTCTTTGTGTACACCAACCTCTTCCTCTTCACTCACTGATGCATGAAAATTGTGAAAGGAATTTCTCCAGATATGTCTCTGCTTTGTTGCTTTTCTTTAGGGACAGAGAAATACTCAAACAACTTCAGACCAAGAAATGAAAAAAGAAGTTTGCAGATCCACATAAACCAACATGAGCTACGCTGTATCATAGAAGAAAAAAAATCTTATAGAGAGAATGTGTACTTATATGAGCGATGGTATGAATATTGTACTCTAACTTCAAATTATGTAAGAATTTTGGAAAACAGTCTCTCATCAACAATCTACAAAACTGGATTATACTAATGACATATTGCTAGCCTGTATTTTCAGGCAGAAAGAATTATAACATTGCTGTCAATACTAAAGATTATCCACGCACACCCTTCCCCCAAAAGAAAAAAATGAAATAAAATACAGTGCAAACTAAAAATTAGATTATGTTGTTTTTCAAGGTCCCACATTCCAGAAAGTCATTTGCCATCATTGCAAGGAAACTCAAGAAAGAGCTTCTCAGAGAGCTCTTCTGGCTTAAAAAGCCACTGCCACACATTTCCAATTTTTTTTTTGAGCTATTTCTATCTGAAATTATCCAATTTCTTTTGAGTATTTCTGTGTGAAATACCTATGTTTCTTTTCTATATTCATCTTAAAAAAGAGTTGTTTGGTTGGTTTTTTCCTTGTTTTGTTTCTTTGTTTGTTTTTTTTGTTGTTGATGTTGTTGGTTTTGTTTGTTTGTTTTTCTGTGATGAACAGGCCCATATACTATCAGAAGAAGTTTTTCATGATTCAAAACAAAAATTGCTCACAGGACTCGTTTGTGTCTTTCCCAGAACAATAAAGCCCTCAGTGCCAGGGTTTGGAGTTCTTTTGACTTTTTTCACTGGATTTTTTTTGTCATGAAAATGATACTAATACCAGAAGTATTCCCTCCAGGCAGAAAAACCTCAGTGATGCAGAAAATACTTATGTTGTATTACCTATAACCCAGAAAAACTGAAGGGATTTATATTTTTGACTGGCTCAGAAAGCATGTCAGAGGGCAGAATGCAAATGGAAATAATACTGGATTGTAAGAGGCAATTTTCTGTAGTTAGCTTCTAGCTTCCTGAAGAAGGTACCTTGTATCCATAATTCACACATTCATACTTATCACTGGGTTTGTCATTAGAAAAAATGACATTAACTTCTGCGGGGTTATTTTCTCAGGTTCATCACAACCTACACAACAGTCAGTGCCTGAGGTTGTTAGGGTGGAGAACTGAATTACCTCAGTAGATTTAAGCTGATTAATCATTACAGTGTTAAAAAAAGTCCATTAATCTTCTCATTGGGTGCACAGAAAGAATGCCCACTTGCAACGGTGGGTTTTTTTAATCAGATTTTTCAGGCTTAATACCTTATTTTGGTCCAAATACTCAAGTCTCAATAGCTTTATTTTTGTGACATAGTAATGGATACCTCTAACTGAGTAATATCTTAGTATTTACTCATCTTTACTATTACTACAAGCTTTTTAGGAGGGGTAGGGAAATCTAGGGTTATGATATATCCAGTTCTCATGTTTCTTCTGAACACAATGGCTTTAGAATCCTGTTCTACATTCTTATCCAAAGTACTTTTATAGATCAAATAGAAAATCACTTCATAAATATCTTGAGAAAGTAATCTAAGCATCTCAAACATTTATGAATTATGGCCTTGGATGCCTGATTAAAAAAACCCTACAGATTCTGCACATTTCAAAGCATTAGCTGAAAATTAAGCTTATATATTGCTTTCGCTGCCCTAGGGCTTTTATCATTCCATAACTGCAAAATCACTACTAGTAGCTTGTTTACCAAACCCTAAAAGATCCAGGGCTAAGTGTCTGGTTTGTGTAATGACAGAGGTGCCCTGTTTTTTTTGTTTTGTTTTGTGTTTTTTTTCTGGTATGTCAAGAAAAAATTTCTTCATGCTTTTACTAGCATTTTAATTATACAGAAAAAATAAGTGATGTTGTCAATGACATTCTACTCACACACGCACAAACAATGGCAAGCCTTTAATATCAGTGCAAAATCTCTATATTTCAGATACTGCAAAAACAACTGTCTTCTCCCTTGAGAGCTAGATCCCCCTGTGGTAGGTCTAGATTAATTTTTCCTTTGGAAGCATATGAAAAATAAGCAAATTTCTTTCAATTTGCCTCCCAGAACAATCCAATAGTTTAAGAATCTAGGTCTTCATGTAGGAAATATTCTTTGTTATACAATGAAGAGAAGATGAAATAAGCAATGCATATCTGGGACACTGAAATAAATATGACTGCAAGTAGCTGAGGGGTGGTGACTGTGGGCACAGAGACAGGAAAAAATGTACCTGGTGTTATCCCTGTCTCAGAACAGACTCGATTACTACTGGAAGGAAAGTTGCAAACCACTTGGAAAGAGTTTTGTTCATGTCTTGTTTCTCCTGAAAATGTTTAATAAAGCATTCTGTTCCCCTGACCCCAGGAGGGATCCATGCCAGTGGATTTCAAAAATAAGATGGAGAAAAAGAAGTATTTTATAAAGTCTTCCTATTACAACCCAAATTTGTTATCAAAATCAAATTGTATTCAGCAGTTTATTTCTAAAATACTGTCTGTCTCTGCTCTTTCCTGGTGTGACAGTAAAGTGAATAATTAATCATAGTGAAATTTAAATTGTCAGAGTTATCAGTCACACAGGTGAGATACATTATTAGCTGGGAGAGGCAGTTCACAATGCTCAGAACTGTTGTTATGTACTCTATGCAGGACCGTGTTGATACCACTGCACCATAGAACGATTTGTATTGTTGAGATGCCTTATGTCAACATAAAAGCTAGAAACTTGTTTAAAAACTATAACAATGAAAAACTAAGATTCTGCAGGATTAGATAGTAACCTCAAAAAAAACCCTATAGAAGTTGCTGAATGCTCACAACATGGGTTAGACACCAGCATTTCCTTGATTAAAGCTGTGTCACATTATTAGCTACTCCAAAATACAAAGATAATTAGGGTTGTGAGAACACAATTTGTGTTACTGGAGGCATAACCTTACAGTATCTTTCCGCATTAGTTTCTTCCTTCTTTTCTTCCCTCAGTTTTTGCTAAACAAACTTCATTTGGTGGTTATGCACAGAAATAGCAGGAAAAATATTTCATAGATTATAGCATCTAATGATATTTTTCTTTCCTTATTTCTCTTCCAAATGATAATTTGCTTCTTAGATCACATAAGTCTGCACTGGTGGCAGACACATCACTGAGAGAGGATTTTCTACCTGGAATTCTTGTCTGTGACTTAATCACACAAATGCAGATTTTTTGTTTTGTTTTTTAAAAAAAAGCAGGAAAAAGAAAGAAGAAAAAAAGAAGTAAAACCTAGGCTGAATGCCATTCCTACAAAATTCTAGAGTTTTAAAGTTAGATGGAACTCGAGGACTAAGACAGCTATAAATAGGAACAATAGCAGCTGTTCTGTCAGATGTCCTCAAAATTCTTTATTCATCTTAGCAGGATCTACTTGCTGCTTCCTATGAAAAGAGTAATCCATTACCAGTGCAGCAGTATAACTAAGTCACAGACAAAAATCATCAGGTAAATGCATTTTTTGCCTTTGTTGCTAGAGTTGCTTTATACTATTATGTATAAACAGTAAGAGGTACATAAAGAGTGATCACTTACTACTTGAAGTAAAGAAAGATACCCAAATCCTACATTATCAAAGTTTACTTTCACGTTTTTCCATCGGGCACTTTGATTGTTTTTTATGAGTTCCTCGCACTGACTAAAATTGTTGATTTGGTCGACTTCAAACCTTTCATCAGTTGTAGTGTTAACACAGTAGTAGAACTTCCCAGCAAACAGGTTTACTCCCATGATGCTGAAAATGAGCCAGAATATAAGACAAACGAGAAGCACGTTCATGATGGATGGAATTGCTCCTAAAAGGGCATTCACAACCACCTAGTACACAAATACAGGGGGAAAAAGAAAAGAGTGTAAGAATATTTACAGCAATAAAATTTTGTACACTGTTTTACCAATGCTTAATAAATGCTTGTTCAGAAGTAACACTATAAATGTTAAAGCAGTCCATTAGTAACTGTATCATTGCACTGTTCCTTGAATTACTTAACATTAGTACATGTAATGAAAGGAAAATAAGTGAGAAAATGAAAATAATTAAAAGAACAACAAAAGAGAAGACCTGGTGGTAATAAGATGAAGCCTGATACTGATGTGCTCTATAAAACAAACAAACAAACAAACAAACAAACCAAATGTGTTAAATATAAACCCAGGCATAATAAAATTCTAAAAATACATGAAATTAAAGCTTAAAAATGTTTAAAGAAAAATGGTGACCTGTAGATTTTATCAACAAAGCTTTGAAATTTAAGCTGAAATCACAAATGCCATGAATCTAGAAACTAAGCTCTACATTAAAAATATTATGCAGGAATTAAATACATATCTTTTTTTGCCTTATTGTTCCATGCAAGATTATAACAAAGATTAATTTCTTTGTATAGAAAAGCAAGACAGTTTTGCAATATGTCTACTTGAATCAACATAATTTATTTCAAGCTCCAGTCTTATTGTTTCATGTATTGAGTTTGTCAGTAATACCCTTCATTTATCTAAAGAAGGACATATATCAAGGACATAGGGGTTTTGATTTTGCATTTTAAATTACTTCTAGCCAGTTGCCTTCTCAGCCCCTTGCAGGTATGATGTCAGTAATTACTTTGTATATTTTTCTGATATATGCAGTAATTAGTCACATGTGTCTGTCAGAGCTATAAAAACTTCTGTGATATTTGTTTGACTAATAGCTGAGAAATAATTTCTCCTTAAATATCCAATACCACATCTCATTTACATGTTAAATTTTATTTTAATTTTTAATCTTTTTTTCCTCTGTGAAACTTTCAGGACCTTGTAGGAAAGTAAAATAAAATACACAGTAGTGGTTTAATTCTCAGTAATCCAATTCCTGCAGTAAGAGAGGAAAGGATTAGCATGGATATATAATACTTGGGGTGTATTAAAGTGTCTTAGTCCATCTTTGTTCCCTGCTTTCTACAACACAGAGGGATCTTCCCCATTACCAACATAATTCTGAGCAAGCTCAAAGCTGCTCAATCTTACTACCTGTATTTCACAACCTCTTGAAGGCCTTTGGAAACGGAGTATTGTGGTTGTGTTACTCGTCACTCAGCACCCTCCTCCTCCCAAATGATATGGCCAGGAATTAGGACCTGTTTAGAGATCTTAGATAGAAATGTTATTCTCAGGGCATATTTTATTCTCATTTTAAGGGCCTCCTCCATTGCCAGACAATAGAAATGGGACCTTTCTGTAATTGAATTACCTTTTATAAAATCATGAATGTTTTAAAGTGTAGCTTTTCTTGGCAGGGTTTTTTTTTTGGTGATAACTTTAAAGGAAGCATGCTTGCTTCTTGAGATTTCAGTTGTAGAAAATGTGAAGTATCTAAGTGATATATGCATAAGATAATTGTTCATAAGGGCTAACAAGGTCCCAGTAATATTCTGAATGTAAGAAACTCTATTCAAAGGAGTGAGGGAAAGGTTTTTTACTATCCTGTTGGGAAGAAGAAATCTGTTGCTACTTAGCTTGACACAACTGAGAACAACATAAAAATTAGGAATGCAATAATTTTGGAGTTCATTCCAAGTCTGATCTGACATATGACTGTACTATGCTACCACTGCTTTGAAATTATAGGCCAACTAGTGCTTGTCTTATGTTTTCCTTTTTTTTTTTAAACTTCACCCATAAAAATGTTCTGGATGTGTTATACTGATTGAATTCCTCTGTTTAATCTTGGTGAAAAACCTGAAAATAAATATGTCAAGAAAAAAAGATGGAGATTTTTTTCCTGCAGCTTAAGTAACTTATGGTTACCTGTGCTCACACAAAGAATGGTTTTGCATGAATTGAATGCCTGTAGCAGTTAACTTTAACAACCCTGAGATCTGTTGGACCACAGCACAGATCCAGAACAGGCAGCAGAATACTAACAGCTACAGTAGTTGTTACAATAATTATGAATTGATAATAGTTGTAAAAAGAAAGATTTCTAGAAAATTCCATCAGTGTGTTTCATATCGTTAGATGAACAGGTAAGGCAGTCTTGCTGCTGAGACTGCCAAAAGATCAGCCACATCTTCGTCAATAAGAAGTGAACAGCTTCCAGCAACTGTTCAAACAGCAGTTCCAACAACTTATTTCATATAGGTCACTGAAAACCCATCAAATGGTAACAATTTTTGGTCACTACTGACCTGGCCTGGATGCGAACTGGTGACCTAGAGATGAAAGGCTCTGTATCCTATTACCAACCCCTTGAGCTATCCAGTCCCCCTGGAAGGTTTTTTAAGAAAAGAAGAAAAGAAAATTAAAACTTTTAGAAGTTGTTTTCTGTTTGTTTTGTTTGATTTTTGATTTTTTTTCCCCACCAGTGTGGAGCCTTTGCCCTATCATATTTATAATGTAAAACTGCATTTTTACGTGCTGGTCAGATGCTCAGCTGAATGTAAAGTCCACCATAGGAAGAAGTCTTTCATTTCTTCAACACATACAGCTGGAGACAATCATTTTTCCAGTGGTTTTTTTCCATTTGCTCTTTTTGCTTTGGGAATAGCTGGGGTGTATCAGGATAACCAGGACATTAGATTACATAATACATATCCAAGATAGCACTCATAAATACACACGTGACACCTATGCACATAAGTTACAGCAAATGGACAGAAAAAAAGTGCACAATTGCAAAGTGAATTGAATGCAGAAAATAGATCAATTAGCATTTCATAATGAATTAAAAATTTAGCAAATAAAAACTGTCAATCTCATCTTGTTGAAAAGAGTCTGTGGGGGTTGAAAGAATCTTGGCTTTTATTTTTGCTTGTTCTTCTAAATGAGATCACATATATGTGATTCTAAATGTATTTTTTATTTTAAAAGGGGCTATTCTTTTCGGCCTGTTTTCTACTATTCCTTGGTACAGAAAATAATGTCAATAAATTGGAAAAAGACATTTGCAGATGTGTTTGTTTGCCTGTTTTAATTACCTATGCATTTCCTCAGGGCTGGGATGTTGTTGGTCTGGCTGACTCCGGTGAGCAAGCTGCAAAAGCCCAAGCTGATTCTGCTTGTTCACCTTCCTATACCTTCAGGAAGATGGAATAGCAATAAGTGCAAGTGAGAAACAACAGCTGACAAATGGGCTCTAGACCCTTTTATAATTCAGCTGATATTCACCCAGGAAAAAAAGCAGTTGTGGGAAACCATGACTCCTCTAGAGG